>JBAMIG010000010.1:5147182-5161814 GCA_037177335.1 Kiunga ballochi | reverse complement strand
CAGAACTGCCAGGTTCCTCTGAAGGTGGGGACCCTGCTGTTGTATCTTCAGCTGCACATGTTAGTCGTCCATGAGTGGTCTTCATTTATACTGATGTCCAGCAATTTAAATCTGGACACTGTCTCAATGTCCCACATTGATCTGATCACTCATTTTATCATTTTAGACTCTGAATACTGAAGTTGTCCTAAAAGGATCATATCTGAATGCTGATTGCATTAATAGCTTGAGCTTGTATATGTATGCTTGCTGAAGGTGGGACTTTATGCAGTAGTTAACATTAATTAGTTAAAAATAAAATGCATTTAAAAATAACTTTTTTAACAAACAATACAGAAAGTTTGTCAGTGCATGATTTCTGGTGCACTGATGCCCGTCACTGTGGCGAGTTGAAATGTGTTGAGGAAAAGCATTTCTGTCATCATGTGATAAAAACTTTGTGTAAATGCATCCTGCAGTTACAAAATGCTTTTTGATGCGTCAGTCAGTGATTTGTTCAGGTAGTTCAGGTGTGCGCTGTAGTGCAGCTGTCAATCCGTTACTCTGGGATGGATTGCCTGCCTGCTCACAGAGGGTTCGACACGTTTCCTCCATTATGAGGAACATTGCCTCGTCTCTCTGGTGACTTTTTTTGTTGGATCTCCTGTACAGGGGAGCAACATGACAGCAGCTAAATCAGCATTGCTAACTTGGCTATTCTAGCGCTGCATTTAGCCAGTATTCAGACTCCTCCATCAACTTTATTTAAAAAAGTGACAAAACTTGTTTTTGGTGAAAGGATGTGCAGTTTTCTCCGTGAGCAGTGAACCCTGCAGCAAGCTGTATTTAGAGCAGATGTGACGTTTCCACAGCCTCATCCATCCTGGTTTACTGAATGAAAACGTGAAAAGTCCTGCAGCATGATTTAAATCATTAATCATACATCAGCTCTTCAAATGTTTCAAACGACTGTAACTTTGGTCTGTTTGGTTTTGGTCAGAAAAACTTTTTTTCTTTTTTTTCTGGTACAAAATGTCATTAAATGCATTTTGCTGGAATTACCGGAGCTTTAAATGTCTCCTCGTGTCCTGCAGGTTGCTTCAGTTCACCTTTGTGGAAGATCACTTCATGATTCCTGATGATCCGCTGGGGAGAGACGGACTCCACCTTGATGTCTTCCTCCGTAAAAGCAGCAGGTTTGTGTCCCAACCGTGGTAAGATGACAATATTTTAGATGCCCTTCTTCACCTTTCTCTCTTCCTCCCAGATGGGCTCCTGCTACTCCTCCTCCTCTGCGACCTCCAGACACCCGGGCCCCGTCCCAGCAGCACCAGCCCATGTATGTTCAGGCCCTTCACTCCGCCGCACGGATCCCCACCTC
This sequence comes from Kiunga ballochi, assembly GCA_037177335.1. Taxonomy (NCBI): domain Eukaryota; kingdom Metazoa; phylum Chordata; class Actinopteri; order Atheriniformes; family Pseudomugilidae; genus Kiunga; species Kiunga ballochi. The sequence goes on along the minus strand of JBAMIG010000010.1, from coordinate 5,160,454 downwards.
CCTGACGCCGCATCCCGCCGCACACTGGCCCCACTCCGGTCCCCCCGAATGGCACCCACCCCGCCGTTCGCCCTCCCCATCACCCTCTCCTCCGCCCCAGCGGTCGCCAGGGGAGACGTCGGACCTGAAGAGGAAGCTGTACGACATCTTTCCCGACCAGAAGCAGCGAATCGACCGCATCCTCAGTGACAACCCGTACATGAGAGACCTGAACGCTTTGTCCGGGTTGCTGCTCGGCTAAAACAATAAAACTGGCAACGCACATGTCTAACACACACGCGCAAGAATATCTGTGACTGCATACAAGTAATTTATTTAAGCCTTTTCTGCGTCTCAGAGGGTGTTAAAACATTTTCTGATTATTTTACTGACTGATCATCAAACTCGCTGCTATTTGCTAAAAGTAACTTTTTGGATTTTATGGCTTTAGGATTGATGGACGGCGCTGGTGTGGACACATTTCCAGGTTTTGCTTGAGCGGGACAATATCCCTGCAGACTCTCAGCATCACTGCGTTTCCCTGACAACGCAGAGGTACTGGTTCTGATGTTTACGACATCGCCAGGTTCAGCATGTTTGTTTGTTTTTTTTATCTCTACATCCCGTTTTCCCACTCATGATGATGATTCTCACTCTGGAGGACAGACTGGTTTGAGTATTATTTTTAGTTGGTTTAAGAATGCCAAACTTTTTCCCCTTATTTGTTTTAGATCAGGTTTGATCAAGCAAAGCATTAAAGACGCGTTGGAGGAACATTTTGGACCGTAACAACAATTTTTTTTTTAACCCATCCAGTAAGAATCTGTTTACTTCAAGCACCACTGCCCGTCTCTGTTCTCCTCACACAGACAAACCGGTCCCACAGAGCTCGTTTCTGGGCTTCTGTAGCAGAAGGTAAATAACCGTGAATACAGTTTAAACCACTTGCAAACACAATTCTCCTTTATGAATCTTTTTAGGTAAAAACTCGATCAGAAGAAACTCAGGAAACGTTTAGGTATTTCATTCGGTTTGTTCCCAGAACGAGTCTGCAGGTTCTGCCGGTCCAGCTTTGGTTTTTCTGCGATGCTCGGTGAGTTCTGAACCTCGGCACATAAGTAGGAAATGAGTCAAACACTAAAATATTTTTTTTTAAACCTTTTTGCTGGTTTAGTTCCATTTAAACCAGAGAAGCTTTCTCAGTCTGATGGAAACATTGCAGGTTTTTAGTTCCACTGAAGAATGTATTGATGCACTGAACATGAGCCAACAAGATTTCCTAATAAATACAAACCGAATGTGGGCTGCAGCTTTCATATTTAACATGTAAAATACAAACCCTTCATCTCCCAGTAAGAAAACTCTGCACATAAACAGAAATACTGTTTGTACACAATTTGATGTTGGTGTCATGATTCCTGAAGGATTCTGTTTTCCTTGTATTATAATTCCTCTGTGTATATTGATTTACCTTTTTGTAAATATACACATTTTTGGCTACGGTGCACATATGGTTGTATGTGTGTGGAAAACAATAAATGCAGCATTCCCTGTAAAATCAGCTTTCATCACAACGTACTTTAAGTTTTTTAGTGTACAGTGCAGGTAATCTTATATGTGGAGCAGTTTTCATGCAGCTCAGACAACTTCACAAATCAGTATAAGAAACAGAGTGTTGCGGATGTGGTGCATGTAGTAGAGCGGGTCATTTTATAACCAGCAAGTTGATGGTTCAAGTCCCGGCTCTGGCGTCCACATGCCGAAGTGTCCTCGAGCAAGACACGGAAGCCCCAGTTGCACCCAGTGCTTCACACTGGTTGTGAATGTGAGCGGATGGGTGAATGTGTCAAATAGTTTTAAAGCGCTTTGAGTACACTGATGTGCAGAAAAGCGCTGTATAAGTACAAAACCATTTACCATTTAACCACCAACAGGTATCGAAGCACTATCAAAGTTATCAGGTCCACCCTCCATTACCAAGTTGGACCTTTTTTTTTTTTTTTTTTCCCGTTGGAGATGATGTGCGCTTGGCAACACGGTGCATCATCCTTCTGGAGGTACCAATCTGTGCTCAGAAAGGATGGACATGGTCAGCAGCGATACTGAGGGAAGCTGTGGTGGTTGGACCATGAAGCGTTGATCCAAAGCAGGATGGATTTATGCGGCCCCGTGTGGTCTGCTGCTGCTGCTGTAGAACATGGCTTCATGGCTGGACGTGTTGCATGTTCAGACATATCTGCATATCTGCTTTGGGTTCTCAGACGTTTACAGTAAAACTAGGTCTCAGTGGAAATGACGGATAAACGGCTTTCTGCTAAAACTTGTTAGTGATTTGAGTGAAACAAAAACACATTAGCAGTCGGGTCCTGCTCATATCTACAACCAGAACTCTGGTAGAAGTCAAGGTGTGGCCTCATGGGAACGGCGATGTATGTCACTGCTTTCTGCTGTGAAGACATGTGGAAGAGGATACTCCCGCTGTGAGTCTGAAAGGTTTCTACATCATTTCTTTCTTTTGCTTTGTGGTTGTGGCTCAGATGAACCCTTCATGCCCCCCATGTGTGAGTGGGACTGAAGAGAAAAGACCGGACTCTGCTCAGTGGGAGCTCCAGAGATGCCTTTAGTCTGCAGCATTAAAGCAGCATGATTTAAAAAATTACAAGTCAAATGTAAGAAATAAACATCTGGATTAAAAAATTTTGGACAGTCCTATAAACTAAATGATGTCATAATAAAGTCACATTTCTCTTATAAACCTGGGAAGTTCATTAATACTTGTTGGAGCATCGGGACCATTAGTAGTTTAATCATTGAGTGATTGTATTTGCTGCTCGTTCACTAAGGGGTCAGTATGCACTCAGCTGTGGATAAAACTCGATCAGAGGAGCAGCTTCACAGCATGCCACAGATGTAAAAAAAACTAAAGGAATTACAGTATAATGGCAATAGAAAAAAATGGTTGCCCAAAATGCAGATCATTAATGATTTTTACTTCCACCCTCCGGGTTGCTGTTGGACGTCTATGTCTTCAGAAAGCTTCTCTGTGACCCTTCCGTTGACACAAAAACCTTCATCAGCCCTCCTTCCTAACAACTGAAGGTAGAGGCTCTCTTGAAGAACAAAGTGTGTGGTTACTTTGAATTCAGATAACTTTATTTATAACTTTGCCTTCGTGCAAATGTGTTGTTTCCGGATTGCATTTAAATTTTAGCTCTGTGTGTGAAGTAAAATCCTAAAGTAGCAGGACAACAACTGACATGAATGTGCAGAGAAAACGAATGACTTCTCCTTTTTTCTAAACATCAAATTTATCCCTACATGTCTTACTGATGGGTCCTGGTACAGAAGCACAGATGTGTTGGATGCAACAATACATAAGAAACGCATCTCCTGCAACCTGTCTGCCACATGCAAACAGAAGTGGTTTAAGTTTCAGGTGTCTTTATTCCTCTGCTGCAGGGAAAAGTGACATTACTCACATGCAGGTTTGCCTCAGCTAAAAGAAATACATGCCATGTGGTTTATTTTGGGGCAGACAGGAGCTATTATTACAGGAAGTCTCCTTAACATGTGGTTCTTCACATACATTCTTTTCTTTATGAGACAGCCATGTTGTGTTCTTTGTTCACACACTGACAGACCGTTTTCCTTGTTTTTATGAACTTTAGGTAATCATGTAAAGTCACTTACCAATGATTCATCTGCTTATTAAAGACTCAGTTGTGGACTGCATCCGTCCTGCATCCTGTCTCTTCTCAGAGATCTCTCCATCCAGTGAAAGTCATTCCAGTGTTGTCTTTTCTCTCACCATGTCTCTTTCTTTCCCCTCTTCCTCCAATAATGTTTTTTTAACATCTTTGCTGATGGCTAATGTTGCTGTCTAGTTGCTAGCATGTGACAAAGAGCTGCAAAGTCAAACACAGCTGTAGAAATGATGAAAAACATAATGTTGGAACTCAGAGCTGGGCTCTGAAGTTCAATGCCATGGATATATTTGACTCCAGCCACTTATCTCTCCTATTCAAACACTACTGATCAGCATAAATAACCTACTCCTGGATCATTTGAGGTGAATGTTCCTGTTTCCTTTTTATTTCTGACCCAGTTTCTTTGATTTTCATAATTTTTTTTCCCACCAAACCAGCAAACCGGCGCTCTGCTGAAGGAAAAGCAGCTCTTTCTGTGGACACAGGATGTGACTGAGACCTTTGGTTGTTACTATTTAAACAGGAAACAGTGGCTTCCATAAAAGGACTTGTGGTTTTCCACTAATGATGCCATTTAAATAAAAAACCACGTCTGTTTCTCTGCTTCCATGTTTTTACACAAATGGGCCCAAATCGCTCATTCCCACCCCGGTTGCTTTTGATAACCCTGTATTTATAGATATATCCACAGATGATGCTTTTTGCTCTGCAGATGTGTTTTGATCACTGACTATGGCCCGTTTAGCCAAGGAAAGGTCTATGGAAGGATGGGCAGATGAGAGTCCTCCAAGTGTTGCCAATTCCCTCCTCCAACACACCAAAAACACATCAAACGTAATTAGCAGACTTGCGCAGAGCCTCACATCACACTTTGCTAATTACTCATTGATATGAGCCAGGTGTGCTAAAGCAGGGAAAGTCCTGAGAGAAGAGAAGAGATGATAACCTACTGAATTATGGCACTACTGACCCATACAAATGGGCTGAAAATCTACTAATAATGTTCACTCAATCGGAGGATAACAATCAGAAAGTGGTGCAGACTTTGTTTAAACTGTCGGCTTACTCAACTCAATCTGTGTGGTCAGTATGCGACACTAAAGGAGCAACACCAGTCATCAGGCTGTTACACACTGTTGTTCTGAACTGCCCAGGTTCAGTCCTTGAGATCTACCATCATGCATGTGTTCCTTTTCTGAAAAACTAGAATCAATCTCATTACCAGGCCTCTGCAGAACTGGATGCCATGCAAAGGAGAGAATTCAGCAATTATATTCAGATGTATTGAAGAATGGTTGCATCTAAAAGTTTCAGGATTACAGATGCCAATAATCACACTTTCCTCCTTCTGAATAGTCCAAGGATCATTAGCTATGTTTCCATTACAGTCTTTTGCAAAATAAAATCAATATCTCTAAAATTTCAACTGCTGTGATTTGCAGGTATTTCTATTTAATCTTGTTGAGCATTTAAAACGTAATTCTGTAAGTAATCCCGAAGTTATTTACCGTCAGTGTTTCCAGTTTTTTATTTAGCTTTCCTAATTCTAGTGATAATGAAAACACATCTAATGTCTGTTTACAGAAAACGGTTTTGTGTATTATTGTGTTTTACTTAGAAATTCTATAAAAAAATAAAAAATGCTGAATGACTTGCAGACGAATGCATCTGAATGAAGATTGATTTCTCTGTCGTTCCGCTTGTTATCCTCTCTCCATAAAACGGATCATTGGGATTCAGTAAAGAAACTTAGCATTAGGTTTTATAATTAAAAAAACACAGATTGGAGGAGAAAAGAAGGATCTCTGACAGCTTGCAACAGAGTGCCGATTGAGGCCATGTGATTCAGTCTTCATGCTGCATACATGTAACTGGCTGGGATTAAGATTAAAAGGTCATGTTACTTCTTTCATAGTAATCTGGACATAAGGGACCACCCCCTCCCCTTTCCCTCACTACTGCATCCAACTACCCATATAACCTTATGGCAGATAAAGAGTAGTGGGTGGGTGATGCACAGACTGGGATTACAGGGGAGGATTGGTTATGTAAGTGTATTTTCCCAGCAGGCCATCGGCACTCCGAGCGACAGGGTAAAAGATGTTCACATGGCATAATAATAATAAGAGCCAACTTGTAGACATGATCCCGCCCTGAGATGTGGTCTCAGACTCTTTACTGCTGTTCTACAGGGTGAAGCAGCTTGTTGCTGCAACCAGTCTTCAGCTATCCCTCATTTCCTTATATGTTGCTCATAAAAAGTAACTTATTAAACCAGAAATGCAAATGTTTTTCAGGCCTATTAAAGGACTTCCAAAGCTCTTCTTTTGGTTTGGTATTTTGTTCTGTTCTCTGTCCAGATCCTCCTTTTGTAATGCAGAGGTTCTGGGTTCTGGGAGGATCGATTCCTCCATCAGAGCTGTTCCTACTGATCCTCAGGTTAGTGCTTGTGTCATATGTCATGAATAACTCGCACCCTAATGAGGCTAAAAGTTGAAATGCATCTCTCTGGACCTGGTTCAGGTCTTTGTTGGATTTGTTTCTGTTTCTTTAGGACATCAACATTAACAGAAATAGTTGTTTAGTCCTGATTCTTTCCAGTTTTACTCCCACATGTGTATTTTCTGCCTCCATGCTGAGATCTGTGGGTTCTAACATTCACCTTATTGTTGCTGAACTTATTTACTGTCTGTCAAACTTTTTCATCTTTGCTGTTTTTTAGAGATGAAACAGGAGAGAAGTTTTGTGTCATGTTGTGGTGAATAGCTGTTATTTGTCTCATTGAGCACTCTGTGTGTTTTTTTTTTTTTTGTCTTTGTGCTTTTTGTCACATTTGTTAATCTGTGTTTCTTGCTTCACAACCTCTGGGATGGCTGACACCAGGTCAGCAAAGATCAGGCGTTTTTTAGTTTTATGGAGATTTTTTTCACTAATTTTTAAATGGATTTTGTAGATACCCTTTTGTAAAACAAACAGTGACATCTACATGAAAAGATCTGTTCATCTTGGCCTTCTTGACATCCTTTAAATGCAGAATTACAGTTTTTCCAGTCTTTTCATGGTTTAAAGTCGGAAAAGATCATCTATGTTTCATTCACAAAAAGTAGGACAGGATTGGTTGTGACATTAATCTGGGCGTCTCGGTTGATGCAACAATTTTTAAGTACTTTTCTTCTTTGCTGTTAAATCAAGAAAATAGCAACTTTCCACTCTCGTGTTTGCATATACAACCAGCTCCGTCATTAAATTGAACCTTTTCTTAATTTATGCATACGTCCTCCCTCGTGTGCACAACCGCTGCCAGGGTTCAGAAAGTGAAGATGTTAAAGGTCCCATATTATGCTAAATTCATTTCCTAAAGGTTTTCCAACAGTCACATGTGTCCTCATTTCCTGTGTTTGAGGCTCAGAGATGAGAAAATTCTGCCACTACGTTTGCTTCATGTTTTGCTGTTTGTGTGCTCTAACAGGTGAGGCCGGGATCTTTTCCTCATAAAGGGTTAGACAGACACAAATGGCTTCCTGAGGAAATTTCCAAGGAACGTTTTAACAAAGCAAATGGCAAAGGTCTGACGTTGCTGCTTTCTGGAGAAGATGTTGATTTATTGATTGAAGAGAAGATGTTGTGGAACCGTGGAACTGATGGAGACGCAAGAGACGAGGACCGTGGAGCTGGCTGCAGAGTTTCTATGTCAAACTGCAGTTTTCTGCTCTTTCGTGTAGAGTGAAAATAAATGTTGTTCATTTGTGTTTGATATTTTGGTTTTGAAGTTCAGAACAGGAATGCATTGACTTTCTAACGACATAATATATTTGTAAATATACCATGCAAGAATGAAATGATCTATGACACAGGTACCACTTTTACTTTCTGGACTAGAATTTACTGGGTTTCCCCAAATAGGAAATTCTGTGTTTGAGCTGCTGAGAGTTTATGCACAGCACAACCTTATGAAGCTTGGCCTTCCTTTGCTCTCATCTGCACTGAAAGTAGAGTCCTGAAACGTTCTGTTCTCTATATCCTCCCTAAGATCACAATGTTTTCAGATTTTGAGTTATTTGGGTACACAGTATAGAAGTTCTCTGGAAGTAAGTATACATGTGGAACTAACATAAATATAATGTGGCATTGAAAGATGATTTTGATACACTCATTGCTGCTAACTGTGGATGTGTAACAACTGAATTTGTAAATCGCTGGAACACATCTCTAACACTAATCAGTGTTTTAGATGTATGATGAGTGCCCTCTTGCTATTTTGTGAATATCTCACAATGCTTAATAGGTTTAATCAGCAAGGTAGTCTTTTAAGGCAGCTTCAGTAAGGGGAGGGTGAAGGAGACAAAGGAGCAAGACGTTGATGTAAAAAGATTTATAACACCTCCCACATAATAACATATAACATATAGTGGTCTGCTTCTCATGTAGTTTTGGCAAAAAATACTCAACCTTTACCAAACTTATTCCTTGGTGCCGTACCTTTTCCTGTTTTGGTTCTGTGTATTCAGAATTGTTTTAAAATGTATTAGCACTAATTCATTATCAGGAGGAGTCTGTAAAATATCCCCCAGAGGGCGAGTGCGATGTAAGACTACAGCTAAAACAACACTGTTCCTGCTAGTCTCACTTATTAAATACATTCGCCAGTAATTTAATTAAAATGTAATGACCTAATCTATATAGGTATCACTTTGTTTATCTAACACTTCTTTGTTCTTAGCGCTAGTGCTTTCACATGGAGGCTGTTCATGCTGGGAAATGTATCCTGTGTTACTTGAAGGGACACCATCTTGGGGATTCACCGGACATAGGGGATGGTGAACTCCATAACCTTTTGGAGACCTAACCCTAACCCACCTTTATTCTGGGTCCGTGTGGGTCCTGGTGGCACTGTGGCATCATCTAAGCCTTGTGTTTATGGATGACAGTAAGCAGACAGAGGGTGCTGTTGACTACTTTTGAGGAAAATCAAAGACAGTACCCTCTTTAGCAACCCTGAATCATCCTAAATGTTCCTTTTAGACACACATTCAGTACTTTACAGTTTCCTATGCTGTATTGCTGTAGTTGTTTTTTTATTGGCTTTTTTCAGCATTGCAGAGAAGCCTTTACGGAGAGGCAAACCATAGATGCGTTGACAGAACCACTTTAGCCATCAGCGTTCTCCAAAGTGTCCTGACGTCTTGTGTACAGAAATACACCAGCTATTGGTGCTAAAAATAAATGATTACCACCAATGACCAGTTTGCTTATGTAATATGTTCACATGTGCATCATTCAGAGATGACAATTAAACGTGCCTGCAGATTGTTGTGTGTACAGGTTTTACGTACAGTTTTGTTTTGACTGGCTTGACAGCAATTCTGACACTTGTGTTGCAGTTAACCAGGGTTACTATAGCTACTGGTCCAGGATTTAAGTTGAAGAAAAGTACAGAAATAAATGGTAAGATAGGAGAGAAGTATGCTCTAAATCACATAAGCATTATCAGATATGTAAACAAACTGGAAACATTATTATATACAGTGAAAATCCTTTGGGGAGGAAGGCGTGAGTGTTTTACGTTGCACACTCAAGCAGGATGATCTGAATAGTGTGGATTTTCATGAGGCTTGAGTTGAAACTCCTCTGCAAGCTGACACAGCACACAGTTGTCCTGCATGCCTGAGTTTAAGGCTCACTTTAGGAAACTCGCCCTCTGCTGGTGCAATGTGGAAATAACACCTGTGAGCGCTTTGTCTTATGGGGAATCCAGCTTTTGAAAAATAAATTCTATAAAAAAGAAACACAATGATTAAACAATAAAGTATTGTTATCTTCCCCTTGTATTTATTAAGTTTGCTCTGGTGATTGGCTCTAATATGTCTGTAAATATTTAGGCTTTACAGATGTTAGTAAGGCTGGTATGCATCATATGAAAAGCCTAAAAACAAATGTAAAAACAAATGTGACACAGTCACTGTCCTGAGTTTTTCTTTTTTAAAAGAGTCCAGTATGTGTGTGGAGCCATTTTAATCCAACCTACTGAACACAATAACAGAAACTGATTGTGTAGATACAACTCAGTTTTCTTACCAGTTGAATGGAGCTGGTAGCGTACACAGCTTGTGAAGGTGCTGCATGGAAATAAATAGAAAATATAAGCCTTCAATGGTTATTAAGAAAACAAGCTTTTCTACCTTAGATCTCATGTCAATGTGAAGATCAAATATAGTTTATTACTTTGACCTTTTAAAAATGCATTTTATTATTATTATTATTTGGTCTTATAATAAGAATAATATATATATATATATATATGTGTGTGTGTGTGTGTGTTGTAGACTCTAAAGGCAGTTTAACCAGTTTTAATACAATCATATACATATATATATATATATATATATATATAAGTGTATATATATACAGAGAGAGAGAGAGAGGAGGGGTCTGGGGAAGAAAGGGTGAGGAAGTGGGGACATCCAAACCCATGGGAATGTTAAGCTGTACTGGTATGCTGCAGGAATTTGAATTTCTTGCTTGGACAGAACAACAAACTCGGTATCGTCCTTTTTCTGGAGAGAAGAAATGGGTGGGATGCTTGAAGAGAAAGAAAAGCTTCAGAATCAGCTGTGTTATGCTAAAATCTGTTCTTGGTTGAGAACTTGTTTGCTTCTGAGCTTCTTCAACCCAGTCCTCAAAACTCTGATTCATGTAGACAATCTAGAAAGAAGGGAAAGCCGATAGGGCTGGATGTGATAAAGGCATTTCTTCTCTTCGGTGTCTGCTGGGTGCAGGTGCAACTGTTCTTCTATATTAATGAAACAGATTAAGTCGGGTTTCATTATTCCTTTCATGGACATCCTCTTATGTTCTAAATTCTTGAAGGAAGTAAAGGAGTTTTGACGTCCTGTGCTCTTCTTCACAGTCATGGTGCCAACTTTAACATTAACATCACAATATTGTCTACATGTGAACACATCCACCTGTAAAAAAAGAACCATATATCAACTTTGTAAGGATACAATCACAACTGTTAATGGATTAAGTTGTAGGAAAGACTTTGGTAAAGTTAGAGAGGTAATCTATCATTTTAAATAACTTTTCAATAAACATTGCTTCTACAAACCTCTCTGCAATCACATATAGTTAAACTGCTGGAGATTGATGGAGATGGATGCACAGCCAACAAATCTCAAGCAACTATTTGATGCGATCAAATCAATTTGGAGAAACATCTCCGAGGAATGTTCTTAATCCTCGTTTAATCCATCACACCAAGAATTAGGGCAGTTCTGCAGGAAGAAAGATGTCCAAAAAAGTACAAGTTGATTTATCTTAATTCAGCAGATTTAGTTACAAAAATAGAAATAAATGTTGTTGTTTTTTTACATATTGTAAATATTAAGAATAGCATAGATTTGTCTGGCTTTAATAAATACTTCCTGTTTATATTTGTTAAACTAAAGACAGACAAATAAAAGCGCAATTAGTTAGAATGTTTTATTAAAACGTGGTCGCTGCAATAACAGGGGAACTTTACGCACAATTCAGCGATTCGTGCAGCGCGCGCTCCCGAGACAAACTTCAGCAACTGCGCGCGCGCCGGCTGGTACTTAACGCCTGGTGTCTGGTCTCCGTGTCAGGAGCGGTGCCAATGTGTACATCGAGCAGCCGAATGAAAGACTAAATAAGAGTGACCCTGCGTCCATCACTGCGCAACACACGCACGCATTTGTTCGTCGTGAACTGAAGGATTTTTCTCTCGAGGTAAGCGGCGGCTCCCCGACAAGTGAAACAGCAGATTTTCGAGTGGAGTGCGTGTTGGCGAAAACAACAGCAGACGTTAGCTTCCCTCATTAGCGCAGTGCTAATGCTAGGTGTAAGCTAGCTGCGCTTGCTAAGAAGCTAGTTACCTCTTTTCTCTGACTATATGTGCGGATTTGAAACCCTTGTTGTTGTTTTTTTATGAATAGTTGATACGGAAGAATTGTTAGCAGACGCTGTCATTTACATTCACTAAACGGTGTTTGGAAAACCTAAAGTTATCTGTCTCCCAGCTTGATCTCACTCTGGCTAGATTAACAAATCACCGATTGAGCTAGCTAGTAAGCCGTGGGGTGCTGCTTTACGGCAGAACGAGGCCCTACATGTCCGAAACGGTTGCTGCTCTTTTGCTACGCTGTTGTGTGCATTTCCAGACTCGTTAGCTTGAAGAACAGGCTTGTTGAACGTTGTGATACTGTTTTATTTGGAGACATAATCTGGGTTTATAAGTGATACGTAATGTGTACTCCCAAAGTAACGACCGTGGCGGTCAGATGCCCGGCGACTGCGTGGGTTTGTTTGACCCGTCTGCCTATTCTCTCTCTGTGTGTGTGTGTGGGGGGGGGAGATAAACATATAAAAAGGCAGTGGTCTGCTTTATTTGTGTGCATGTTTGTGTGAATGGACACCTGTAGATTGGTTTTGTATTAGATTGTAAACAAAACACTGTCTATACAGAAACTCACACACACACATCTGTTGTCATTGTGGTGTCTGATGCTACTGATAATGTGATGAACTTCTGTTGTAGTAGAGATGAGCAGTAAGTTGGTTAGGATAAGAGAAAAACTGTAGAATTGACACTGACTGTGTTGATGTGCTGCATGATAAAGGTTTGCATGACTAGTTAGATGTGAAGTCTTGTCAAATTTAAGGTGTTAGTATTTTTGATAGTAACAAAAATGGCAAATTTGAATTCAGAACTTTATTGACATTGAACTTCTTTGGTTCAGAGTGATCATCCCTTTTGAAAAGCAAATAACCAGCAATAATGAACATTGTATTTACAACTAAATGCATTTTTCAGGAATAATATTGATCATCGGTGAGGCCACTTATTGATCAAATTCTGAGCATTTAAGAGGCGTCAACACTTGTGGCTCTCCGAGAGTTAAAACTGTTACTGTGAATGCAACTTAACCCGGATTTGTAATACTGACTGAGCAACAGGATTAAAGAACAGTGTAGAATAGTTTCAGCTGTTTTCATCCACTTCTGCTATGTTTTTACCGCTCTATGCTATTTTAGTGTGTCTGGACATGAGAACCCCCCATCTAATCTGGCCTTCATGGGGTCTCATGCAGGTTGTAATGCATATATACCGCTGTGGTGGCTTCTTTCACTTTAGCAGGCTTGTCAGAAAATAAAGTGAGAAACGTTAATGTTGAAATGACCTTTTTAAAGTTTGATGTGGTAGTGCCTGATGTTAACACCATACAATGAGATAGCGGAGAAAATGCATAAAAAAAAGAATTGTATAGCATACATGATTTTGCTTAACTTGCAGACAGACAGCCTGATTAATGTATGACAATTGTACTGATGATCAACCTTGTTGATTGAATGTGTGTCCTGCAGAGTCAGTGGTCACTGGTTTTAATATAATATAGCCATGCTGCTAGCATTCATAGTTATAGTTATATAGCCATGCTACTAGCATACATAGTTATAGTAATATAGCCATGCTGCTAGTGTTGCGCCCCTGTATGGGGTGGCTGATAAAAAAAGAAGAAATAGTCACAAGAAAGACTAGGCGATGTTTCCTCATGAGGGAATTTAC
>JBAMIG010000010.1:5073632-5086575 GCA_037177335.1 Kiunga ballochi | reverse complement strand
GTTCAGCACAATGCAGCATCCAGATAATCATTCTGCCTGCTCAGATGCTGGACAAGACACGTGTAAAAAAAAAAAAAAAAAAAAAGAACTTTCTGACCAGCTCTTTGGACGTTAATCCACTTATAAGAGGAGCAGGAATGAGTTCAAAACAGTTTTGTACCATTTCTTTGCTGCTACCAACAGCTACACTTTACACAGATCACTGTGCACCACCAGAGGGAAGCAGCCCATGATGCACCAGGCTCTCCAGGAGAGGAGAGATAGTCACAGCACACACCTGTTGCAAATGGCAAAAGCACAGATCCCATAAGAAGGCCACAGAGAGGTGTGAAAAGTGCTTCATGTGCAAGGCTTGCAAAACTCCCCTTGAGGATCATCACCAGTAAAACTACAGTGCATAGAGTACATAAAAACCAAAAGAAATGTTACCTTTAATAGTTCTTTTCATTTGTACATGTTCTAATATTGTGTCTTTTCAATTAGATTCATAAAAAATAAAGACTTTGAATTTGTATTTATTCAGACGTCCAGTGTTCAATAACCTATAATTCATATGGTATACACTGTTATGAATAAAAAAATGACCCAACAAGTTAGAAAAAAACCCACATATTCCACTAGCCTACTATTTCAGAATAAATCTAAACACGTTTATATTGATTCCTAAAAAGTGTATCTCAAACACTGGAATAGACAGATTATTGCAATAACAGCTCAGTGTTTCTCAAACTTTATCAGTCCAAGGACTTTTGAACCTTTACAGCAAAAATCCACAGACCACCTGACTCCAAACAGCCCAAGAACTTTACGCCAATATAAAACCATTCACAAGTTTACAACATAGAAAGCAGATATTTTTAATAGTAAAATATCTCCATTATTATATTTTTCTTCTTTTAAGTGACCCTGTCCTAAGCCACAGCTCCAGTTATTTGGATACAAGACCGGTTTGGTGTCGCAAAACTGAGAGTGACAACGTTTCCTGTTCATTCAAAAACGTTAAGCATTGTTGTGTTGTTCATCTTGCAGACCACCAGGGGGCGCTCGCTAGACCACTAGTGCTCCTTACTTTCAGAAAAGCTGGTATAGAGAGTGAATTATCATTTTCTTTTTGTACATTTAGAAATTATTTAAATCACCATTTTCAGCTTTTATTATTTATAAAATGTCATTAAAACACACACACACCTGTACAGCAGCCTGGTAGAACTTCTGCGACAGCTCCCCCAGCTCTCCATCTTTTGCTGAGAACCCCTCTGTTCCTGAAGTCGTGTACTGCTCCAGTTTATCCAGTTGCTCCACCTGGAGATTTTTGACCATGTACTTCAGTTACATGTAAAAACATTCACATACTTTTATTCTGAAGGATGGAGTGAGTCAAGCTTGTTACATACTCCGAGAAGCAAGAGCTTTTTTTCTTGCCTTGTGATTGAGGACATTTTGACACTTCGGGCTGGCAGAAGGTTTTTCTTGTTGGGCACTAAGAAATATTGTGTGATTGGTCAGACAGCTGAAGTGGGCGTGGTTACCGCTGTGGGCGTGGTTACCACAAAAAGATGTGAAGTGGTCAGTTCCCCGCCTGAATTTCTACTGATGTGAGGAAATGTTCACGACATGTGGCATGTACAGGTATGAACAGTCCTGTGCACCTGTACGTGTTAAAGACATTTCATACTTTCCCAAAACCTTAATCTGCAGGAACCACGCCCACTCGATATGTCCAACCAATCACAGAGTACTTCCCTGAGAAGAAAGCTGATGCACAGATAAGCTGCAGCATGTTCCCAATTACGTTTGCAAGAATTAAATTACATCGTTTTGTACTCAGGGCCTCAAGAACAAGAAAAAAGTGAAAATTTAGATGATTGTTTTCTTTGGCATCTTCAGATTGTTTACACACGTTGTAGTGTTTTGTAAACGGCTGGAAACCAGAACGTACAAATAAACAAAAATCCTTCAGTCTGTGTGTGAAAAGCAGAGGAAGTATGAGATCACTGTTTAAAGGATCATTTATTCTTGACAGGAAAGATGGAGCATTTTCCTGTATCAGTTCTGTTTCTGTGTGTAATTTGGTCTGTTTTCAAGGGTTTTAACTTTCCTTCACTTGATGCAGAAAAGTAGAGCAATGCCAGTGGAAATGACGGGAGCATAGTTGAGTTGTACACCTGACACAAGCAAAAGATCAAACCAGAGAAGAAGAGAAGGAACAGCAAGAAGGTGACGAAGAAACCACCAAATAAAGAATAAAACATTTGAAGGTGTAGAAAAAGTTGAGGGTTTATTGATAAGAAGCTGGTGTTACCTCAGCCAGGACAAATGGTCGCTCCTTCAGTACACTTGAAACCTTAAAGCGGCACAAACCGGTGATGAGCAGGGTGTAGTGAGGCTTCGGCCAGTTGCTGCCCACCACCTGCACTGCTATTCCCGCTGTCCCAATCCTACAATGAGTGAGATAGAAAGAGGGGGATTAGATAAAAACTGATATTTTCCTAATTTAAACACAAAAAAAATCAGTGTCCATATTTTTTGTCAGTACAAAACGCAGCACCACAGCGACTCTGCAGTAAAAAACGACCAAAAGAAAAGTTCTTCTCCATCATAGTTTTTCAGTGTTTATCTGCTCCAACATACTTGACTCACAATTAATGACCTATGAGGTTCTAAAAAATAGCTTATTCTTTAATAGTGTGTTTAAGCAGGTAAATGTTTAAATCTTGCAGGATTGTGGACTTTTAGGACCACAGCTGGGTGGTCCTGATCTATAACAGCACTAAAGATGGAGCAGACAAGGTCACAGCAGCACAGCACTCATCTGGGATCACTGAAATACATTTGATCCCAATCAAAAACCTAAAGAATTGTTACAGAAAATACTGAGGAAATATCTTCTTTTGTTCAACGGACAGAGTTGCACGCTTGTAAAACTTCTTAGAAGTGCTTACTTTACAGATAACCTTTGTGTTTTGACAGGTGGAAAATGGTGGTGATAATACCCGAGAAAGAATCAAGCACTAACAAAAAAAATTAATCTGAACCCCTGTGATCCCAAATAATATACCAAACATTAAACTTTATACGCTAAGAGAAACAAAGCTTCACATCTTTGGGTTTTGTTCAAGTTTGGCTGAGATGGCATATTGCTGACTAATGTTTTGGTCACATCTGTTACCTTGCTTTTAATAAACCTGTACTAGAATAAATAAAAGGTTTGGAAACACCAGCAAACCCAGTTTCCTCTGGATATTTATTATTCTTGTGTTTGCAGTGAAATAATCATAAGATGTTAAACTGACACACTGCCAAAACATGAACCCCAGTAATCTAAAGATGCACAGGCTGGAAAACCTCAGTGTGATGTAACCAAAGATGTTTAACTTTACCTGCACAAGGAAGAAGCAGTAACAAACATAAAAAACAAACTACAAGAAAAATTATTTCAATGCTAGGCAACAGGGTATGGTTTATGAAGTAAACCTAAAATATTTTTAGAAGATGCTCCTCCGGTTATCTGAGGTTTTGTTGCCGAGGAACAGATCCAGGAGGGAATCTCTTCAGCAACACTCTGCAGCTTCTCCTCCAAGCATCTCAGACTAAAAAGAACGACTAACAGTATTTCACAAGGTTTGTTTTAAATATTTCCTTACACACAGCTTCAAATGGGTCCCAAAAGCCTGTTATGTTAACCTTTAGATTTAAATGAGATGTGTTGAAGCAGGGAAGCTGCATGAATCTGTAGCACCGTCTGGGTGTGTGCCCATGGGTTTACCTCTAGTTGAACCTGAAAAAGGTGAGTCATCATCCTAATTATATGTTCAGTATGTAAAAATAACTACATGCTAACATCATTTATTTTAGTTTGAAAACATGAATTTTGTTTCTTTATGGATAAATGCTGTCTTTTTCCATCAGGATTTCTTGGCATCATCAGGCAGTAAGGATGAGCAGGAGGAGATGTGGGACATTTATTTTCCATTTATTGCACTTTTTAAGGAGGATAAACCAACCACAGTTCATGTTTGTTGGCGGTTTAAAGTCCACTTTTCTTTCTCTGTGCTTTCCTGGTTGTTTCTGAAAGGTCACTGTTTAACTACAAACCACATGTTTAAAACAAAACTCCAATAAAGGACGAAACAAAAGTAAAAATGCCCACAAGATATTAAAACCTGCTAAATCCAAGTTACACGTTTATATACATCTCCCATATCCGAAAAGACATTTCAGGGACACCGCGATTATGCGATTAACCCAAAGGTCAAGTGAGAGGATATTAATTCAAAATGTTACTCTGCTGGTAGATTTATCTTTAAACACTGTTTAGTTACAACACCCAAAGTGGAAACGAGCTATAAAGTAGATTATTTTAACGTTATGTTTGATTTACAGCTGCTAAAAGTAAATGAAACATTAGAAAAATCCATTTCAGTGCAATATGACCAACTTTTTTTTACATTGCTACATCACAGAGGAGTCCATGCTAGCTGTTAAACAAACACAAAACTCAGGAAACAACCCAAATTATTTCCATTTCAGGCGAAATGCGTTTTACTTGTGTAACGAGGGCAGCTCGTCGGTGTCGTGCTCGGGGTCTCTGGTGTTAGGAATCACTCCAATAATGGTGCTTTTCAGCGAAGTCCCCTTCAACAGCCGCTGGCTGACCAGGTGCATGTTCCGCGGAGAGTCCACGCTGAACCTGACGGTGGAGCCCGGGAGGAGCACTCCCTCGTGGGTCAGCAGCAGCGGGAGACGGCTCGGTATCTGAATTCCGTCGCCTGAAGCCATGACGCCCAGTTTAGATCACAGGTAAATCACTGTTACAGCAAAACTCATGCGAAACCTCAGCTGTGTGTTGTCTAACAGGTCAGCTGGATATAAACACAACTTCCGGGAAGTATCTTCAAAATAAATGTAATCGACGTAGAGTCCAAATGTTAACAAGCTTATATCTAAAATATAAGAAACGATCTATAGTATTTTTTTAATTCATTTATTTTTAAATACAGGGAAATGTGTCTTTCATCTACCTTTCTACTATTTCTATTCCATCAAAATTAACTTTTTTCTTCTACAATATTTAGACTGTACTTTCAATATTTCCTGTACTACGGCAACCGTAGAGGACAATATAGATTTGGGAAACGCAAAGTACAACAGACAGTTCCCCCTTTTCAACTGTTCCTTGATGCGTTTTCACATATATAAAGAACAACCTTTGAACAATAAATACATAAATAAAGTAAGGCTAAATAAAACAAAACAGTACGGTGCAAATTTCCCCCCTTTTCATAGAGTTTACAGTCAGGCAAATGGAAAATAATACTAAATGTTTCAAAATTTGCAACCATATTTGGAAATACTTTAAAATGTAGCTTGAAGAAAATATATTTAGTGGATGTAACTTTGTTTTCATCTGATTCTTCCTAACACTTATCTTAAATTAGCTATGCATACATTAAAGAAGGTTAAACAAATTAAATTATTGTGAATGCATATGCAATGATATAAAAATATGATGCAGTAATAATAGTCATAAGCAGACAGACACCGTCTATATATTCAAATTAAAGCTTAAGATCTTCCTTTTTAACATATCCTACATTTAGGGAGAGTCTAGCCACCCATTAGTTTGTTATGCAGTCATGGGGGACAACTTACTTTTCCTTTCTCTGCTCCTTATTTTCCATGTATTTTCCATGTATATAAAATACAAATATATGACAGTATTGACATCTTTAACCTATTTCTCGCTTTCCTTCAGGTCTTTCTAGATACAAGCTGCAGTGTATGTCAATCTGTCTTTCTTGACCTCTCCAGCCAGTTGAGGCAGACAGTTGCCCTCACTGAGTCGGGTTCTGCCGGAGGTTTTGCCTTCCTGTTAAAGAAAGTTTTCCTTCCCACTGTCACCTCATGCATGCTCAGGCTGGGGATAGCCAAGATTCAATTTAATCGTTTGGTTTCCCTTAGCTAAACTATTTATTGTGAACTGATGTCTGTGAAGCGTCCTGAGACGACATTGTTGTGAAGTAGCAATATACAAATAAAGTTGAATCAAATTGAAGTAAAATAGATTAAAAAATCATCCATGGAAACAATGTAGTTGATGAAAAATAAGGATTTATTTTTGTATTTCTTCCATAAAAAGTATTATCACAAAGCAATATAAATTTCCAAAAAATAAATATTCAATATCTTGTGTATTAAAAAAACAGTTTGTATAAATTTGTGTGCAGAACCCAGATGGGTTGCATTTTTGTCTGGGAATGTATACAGAGAAGCTGCTCTTTGTGGTCACAGCTATACAACCATACACATACATATGATTGATCAAAGCATCATAAAATACACTCTATGGGTTAATGGAGACACAATTACTACTGGCTGTACACGTTATCCCAGTTTTATCTTTGTTACATAACCAAACACCACCATTCCCCATCATGGATTTACTAGACTTCATTGTAAATATTATTGGATGTAAACAGCAACAATGCTGTCATAAACACAATTATTTTCATTTTAAGAGGAACTGAGGTTTCAATCACACAAATTACTGAATCTTTAAAGAGTAGCAGATTCTTTAAATGGTGCAATACCGTTTTTACAGGGATAAAGATGGTTTTTATAATTATTTTACTGTAAAAGAACAAGTTTGACAGGATTTACAGGAAATTAATCATGTGTCACCACCGTCACATGTAAAAACAGCAAACTTAGAAATATTAGGAGTTCATGAAGCACAGATTAAAAAAAATCTTTTCCTTCTTTGACAAGTTCAAACATTTCCAATGATCAAGTAATTACCATTTTAAATGGGTGAGTTTTTTTTAAATGCAAGTTTGATTCTTGGAGATGCATTGACTCATCAGAGAATCATTTAAATGATGTTTATCAAAAGATGAACATGATGAGATTTAGCAGTCAAGAAGTGGGCTTTGTTTAATGGGCATTAGTTATAATTTAGTCAAATATTATTTAGTCACGTTTTTGTTCTGAGCTTTTCATCTTCTTCCATTTATACATGACCAAATCCTTAAAATAGATTAATGCCTTTCAATTATACATGGGAAAAATTATTCCACTCGTTTGTCTTTTAATTATGCAGAATAAGTAATGTTACATATCTGATGAGCAAACATGCAAACCTCTAAATATAACTTGTGCTTTAGTGAGTTTCACTTAAAGGAAATGACTTTTACAACTCAGATCAACATGGTGGATTTGTTTTTTTAATATTCTTATTGTTTTCTTTCCTCGTCGTGTTTTGGGTCTGATCCTACAGCATCCACATCAGAAGACCAGAGGCCTGGATTTTCTCTAATCCAGGTAACTTCAGGGGTTTTCTGTAAAGCAGGTTTACTTCATACTGGGGTGAATCATCATGGTAACTCACGCTGAACAAGTAACCTGATTTAAACCATGTTCTGGATAAGAAATCAGTGACCTCCTGATCAATAGGCTCTCTTGGAAAGACGCATCCTTGTGATGAAAAAATAAAACTTAATCATTGAAAGCTTTGAATTATGTTGTTGTTCTTAGTGAGGAAAATAGTGAGGAAACGCCTCGCCTATAATAAAGTATACTAAGTGACCACAGTGCTGTCCACTTACATTACCAGTCAAAAGTTTGGACACACTTTACTATTGGATTTAATGGAAAACTGTGTCCAAACTATTGACTTGTAGTGTATACTGTTAGTTAATTATTACCTTATATTCATGCAAATTTCTGCATTTACGCAGCCTGCCATCTTCTACCCGGCGTCTAACCTGGCTGTTGCTTTGAGTGTTGCTTTCGGCCTGGATGATACATTTAAATTCTTTAAAAGGTTGATCTGAATGGTTTCTGTAGATCTGTGATTGGTCAGATGCTGCAAACTCCGCCCCCATTAAGTGAGCATGTGTGATCAAAATGGAAAACTTCTACCAGTCAAGAAAGCACATAAGCATATCTGGGTTTATGTTGATTTTTCTGGATGAAACCTTCTAAAATCTGATCATATTTAATCAATATTGAGTATAGATGCTGACATCATTGTTGGATTATATGTAAGCAATACCGCCATATAAGCTGCAGTGCTCAGTTAGATAACATTAAAAAAGTAGGTTTAAAAAAACTATGAGTCAAACTGTGACCTCTCAGCACTCAATCTTTCTTTGTATCAGAATCGATAAAGCTGATTTCAAATCAATATACTTGTATGTTGTGCTTAAACAGGGGTAACAATATGAAACTTTACAAACTTTTGCAAAGAAAATGGGTTTTTTTTGTCACAACTAAGTGCATTTTCTTTACTTGCAAATATCTAAGAACTAGAACTAATGCTTTGATCATCACTGTGTAAAATATAAAGATGAGAAAAAACTAAACAGACAAAAAGCAGGTAATATTAAAACACATGTTAAACCAAGTGCAAACATATGTTGGATCATTTAGACCTGAGAGAAAAAAGATGCTTCTGGTGTCAGAAAGTGGTCACGTTTTTCCTAACAATCCTGTCATGTTTCAAATATTTGTTCTAAAAAATAATTTAAGATAAAGTTAAAATGCAATAAGCACATTAATGGAGTGGAAATATTTCTGCATTTGAAAACATTTCCTCATCTTATCAATCAGCTTGGCTTGATCCAGATATTCCATATTTCCTCATTTCAAGTGGAGACTGACCCTTTTTGCCAACGCAATCAAATAACACAACAGTCATTATGTATAAATGTCTAGCATCGGGTTGGTTTGGCACTGGATGTGAAACAAGAAAAAAAACTATGTTCAGCTTTAAGTGGAGGTGACGGCACTCCAGCCCCAAGTTAGAAAAGCAATTTGAGAAAATCTCTCTTTCTATAGCAAAATAAGACCAAACAGATGTAATGCAATAAAACAAACACTGCAAAGTGTAGAAGGCCTGTAATAACAGTAGAGGCTATATAAAATCCATACTTTTACTGCAACTGTTAGTAAATCCGTTTTTAACACTGATCAAAGAGACATGCATCAATTTTCACGCTTGTGTTGTTTCAAGTGTAACGTAGTCTCCAAACACCTGACATGCTACAATTCTAAAAACAACAATTATATAACTTATTGACCTCCCAAAAATGTAGTTTTATACCACAATGTCTCACACAGTGTTAATTCAACTATCTTTTTTTTTTTTTTAGTTCAGATCATTATGGAAAAAGTGGCAGGCATTTCAGCGTTCCTCTTCCTCCTGAGTCCTGATAAAGGGACTGGTGTGGTGCTTTATAAAGCTAAGGTTGTGCACAGGTCCAACATCAATGTTGGACAAAACATGATAAATGCAAGGAGAAAAAAGTTAAGGAATAGATAACTTTCATAATGTATACATATTACGCTTATGCATTTTGCAATAACCCAAACAGATCAGCAACATTGGATGTCTATTGAAACTCCATAGCGAGTCGTCTTTAGCAGGAAAATTAGAACAAACTACGGTACATTCAATTCCAGAAATGTGGTTACTTAAAAACATAATATAGGAACAAATATTTGTGGCTCGATGGCTTTAAATTATGCAAAAATGGGTAGATCTGGCCACTAAAGTGTATTTTAGGGTCTGTGCTTGTTTCCAGTGGCATTTCATGCCGTGCTATGCCATACCTCTAGCTTGTAGCTCTTTGCAATATACATAGGACCTCATAGTTGTGGGTTATATAAAACATGACCTGGGAAAGGTAGGACTCATGTGTACGAGCTGCTTTTCATACTCAACTTATCCTAGTTAAACCAAAAACAGCATCTTCTCCTTGAACCTGAGCCATTTCAGTGACAGTTCCTGTGTGCTAGCTTTGATGATGAACGCTTCCTCCAATCACCTGATGGTAACGTCTAGAAAATGTCTGCCATTTTCTGGTTGGTTTCCTCACAAGTTCTTTTTTCTCATTAGCTAAAGAAAGACAAACCAAGCAAAGCTTTAGCCATGTTTGAGTTGGCTGATGCATGATGCAAACCAGTTCCAAAAGAAGTTACAGGAAACTAAAACATGTCCGAGTCTTGTAGCCATGTACTCTTATCTCCTCAGGACTGTGGTACTCTGTAAGTTCCAGCATATCTGGGGTCTTTATTGTCTTCTTCATGCAGTTCCTACAAAGTCTTTTTGTGTTTTCCTGTAGGAATCAGCTATAATCATTGGTGGGATTGGTGGGAAAAGCAGAGGCATCATTGCAGCAAGAAGATTCACATTCATCTCTTCAGCCATCAGTGCCTTATAGCAAGGAAAAATCCTCACCTGGATTTTAATTGCACAAGTAGGGAGGAACAGACTCCTGGAGTCCATCTTAAAAGAGACAATAGGTAACGCAGACATTGTCTAGTGAGCTTTGGTAGTGAAACAGCAGAATGGAGTTTGTATTTTGATACTGAAAATAGGTTCTTATCAGTCACATGTCAAGGCACGAGGATCAGATTTGGCATTTTCATGCAAGAATTTTCTAGCATGTTTAAACTGGAGGAATGTGAAAGCAGAATGTGGTGCCATTTTCTTTTGTTTCCCCATCATCCTTTCCTTTTACAGCCGTTCTTCTTTCAGATCAAACTGGTTTACAATGGATATCAAATACAAATCTGGTATGAAGGAAGGTAAACATGTCGTCATACCATCGGGTTTTGTGGCAGGATAAAAGCAAAAACACACAAAATTCAGCAAATATTAACTTATTTCTTTCTTTTCAATAAAGTTTGTGGTTGCAATAATATGCAAAGCTGAAAGGTGAATGATTGAGGTTCGTGAGAGCAGACGGTAAAAGCATCATCACGACCCCTGAAGGGTGAAGTTAAGCCTTTCAGATTTGCAAAGTCGCTGCTCCTTCTTAGTTTGGTTGATCAATGAGAAAATGAGCATCTCTTGCAGAAGTCAATAACAGTGGAAATGCCTCAGAAATACCTCGTAAATGTCAGAATAGGAAAATTTGGAGCTTCCTCTAAAAGATGAACCATCTTTCACAATCAGAGTCCATGTGCTCGTAAAAACAATCCTAAATGGAGTTACTTCTGTCCGCTTTTGCTCATGGAGTCATCTCAGGGTTTGAGTCAATAAGACAATCTTGGCTGTGTTTGATTAATTTGGGAAAGACTTGGTGATGTTCTTTCATCCTGAGCTGTTCCTTTATCCTTCTCGCTCAGAGCTCCAGGGACATAATCCTTCTAATTGCTGATCAGGATCTGTGGGGGGAAGCTTCACTCTGATGGCTCTGTCTCGGGTGTGGGGTCGGACGTCTTCCTGCTTCTCTTTGAATGAGGAACTCTGCAGTCTGAAACGATGACAAAGCAAATTTAATTAAGTTAAACTTACTTATGACTTATTTTTCACTTAATGCATCCAACATAAAAACGTGAATTGATCAATAAATTGAGACAAAATCTGTTGCAGTGATGAAGCAGTTTCACAGACAATAAACAATAATAAACATTTAGCAGAACAGCATGGTGGAAAATTGGAGGACTAAAGAGTCCAAACTAAAAATGTCCATAATGGGTGAACAGAACCTAAGTGTGGAACAAATCCTGCAAAGATCTGAACCAGGACCTGAGAAACACATTTCAACCCTCAGCTGATGCGTCGATCCTCATAAGAAATGGTCACCATGGAAACTTCCATCCATCCATTTTCTACTGCTTAGTCCTTAACAAGGTGGCAGGGGGCTGGAGCCTATCCCAGCTGTCAACGTGGCTATCTTAAGGGAAATGGGTCGAAAAGGCTGACGTATGTCACATGCCACGAGAACCGGAGCGAAGATCGGTAGAAACTAGTCTGATTGGAGGGATGGATTCTCCTCAGACCAGTCTGAATGTGCAGCTAAAATGAGACCAGTGATTCTATTGTCCAGTTTTGGTGAGTCTGAGTGAATAGGAGTCTCAGTTTCCTGTTCTTAGGTCCAGGAGTGGCCCCGGGTGTGCTGCTGTAGAGCAGCGGCTTCAAGGTTGGACGTGTTAGGTTTTCAGACATACTATTCTGCATATTCTGGCTGGAACCAGTGCTTTTCGGACTTCCTGCTGTCTTTCTATGATCTCCAACCAGTCTGCCCCAGTCTCCTCTGATATCTTTTTAGTTCAGACAACTGCTGTTCACTGGATATTATCTCTTTTCAGACTGTTCTCTGTAAAACCCTACATATGGTTGTGTGTGATTGGTTGATTGGTAGATATTTATGTAAACCAGCAGCTAAAGTGGACCTGATAAAGTGTTTGTGAATTACTGGTAAAAACAAAAATTTTGACAGTAATGGTTTCTCTTTGTAGATGCAGCAACACTCAGTTTTTTTTTTTTACCATATCCAGAGACAGCATGCCTATAAAAGTGTGTAGAGAGGAGACAGGACCAGATCTGCAGGTGAGGATTTACAGACCTGTATTCTCAGCATATGTGGTGCCTCTGAGGTGCGTTTGTTATTATGCAAGGTTTGAAACCGATTTAAAAGGAAGGTGTCACAAAAGTAGAGATCTGACAGATAACATCCAACTGGAAACACTGCCTGATAAATCATTATATTTAATGAAGACCACGCTAAAATGAGACAAAGATGTCAAATTCTTACAAATACACAACAATAAAAGTGTATCTGCATCCCTGAAGCCACTAGGTATGAGCTGCAGCTGTAATGCTTGCTGTAGCCAACAGACATTTGGAGCATGAAGCTCAGGAATTTAAGATGTGTGAAACTATAAAACCCCAAACCATCTCACTTGGACTGAAGGGACTCTTCGTGGAGGGCTGGAGTCAATCACAGCTTACATTGGGTAAGAGGCGGGGTACACCCTGGACAGGTCACCAGTCCATCACAGGGCCAACACACATAGACACACAGCCATACACACACACACTCACTCCTATGAACAATTTAGAGTCTCCAATCTGCCTATCCCCAAGGTACATGTCTTTGGACTGTGGGAGGAAGCCGGAGAACCCGGACAGAACCCACGGTAACACTGGGAG
>JBAMIG010000010.1:5046219-5064370 GCA_037177335.1 Kiunga ballochi | reverse complement strand
CCCCCCCCCCCCCCCCCCCCCCCCCCCCCCCCCCCCCCCCCCCCCCCCCCCCCCCCCCCCCCCCCCTTCCCCTATATGTTTCACCTCCTGCTTTGTTGGATTTTATCCATGTCCATCCATACATTATCTGTATAGCTTATTCTAATGAAAGCCATCATTGGGCGCACATCATGGATAAGTTAGTGATGTCATTGTCTCATCAATCTGCAAAAAAGTTTCCAGAAGCAACTTTGTTTTCTGGTTTCTATCACACCAAGGTTACAGATAAATACAACTTAGGATCCTAAAGACAAAGTTTCACCAGATAGCCTGCCAAAAGCTCCAAGAGCTTCTGCATCCAAGGCCGCATGGTTCTTTGATCATAAGCCTGAAAAGAGACTTTTTCTGCAGGCTGAGAAATATGAGAAGAAAATTGACTCAATAGTGGTGTGTGTGTGTACTACATGATTTGCAAGCTATGTAAACTAATTTGTGTGTAACTCTGAGTACTTGTATGTTTAACATATAATTTGTAAGCCGTTTAAACCATTTTGTGTGTAACTTTGAGTACTTACAAATGTGTTTTGGAATATTTGCACTAATATCTTAAAAAATGTGCACAAACAGTTTTACAAATGCACAAATAGTGTAAAAATCTGTTTTTTACTCACAAATCTGGTCTACGCGCACACAAATCACCTGGTACGCACACACAAAACCTCTATTACACACCGATCAGTTATAAACCACATAAAACATCTTTGGCAGCCAGTGAGTTAACTAACAGTTATATAAAGATACATTTACAGCTCTTACAGTCGTCACAAAGGTAAAATTTACCTTTAACCAAAAATGTTTCTGTACAAGGCTGTGAACATATTTTGATGTGAAGTTGGTCTTTTAACATGGGAGTCTGTGATTTGCTTTGTTTTTGAGTCTTGAGTGATTGAGAAGAGAACAACCATTTAGGCTTCACTTTTATCCAACGGAGGCTGCTGCTTGGCCACAACTATTCAGAAACTTGAGTCTTTTCTGGGGCAAAAAACCTCTTCCACCACAACTTTAACTGGAGAGGGAGACGGTGTGTTTTCTGCTATACTTACAGTCCAGCTGAGCTTCTGTGCTGGAGAAGCACTCACTGAAGAGGCAGTACATGGTGTGGCACAAGTTGTCCACCAGAGACTTTGGAGATGCAAACCTCCAGCGTGACTCCAGCACTCTGTCAGACTCTTCTGTTAACTGATCCCATATGTCCTGGATCTTCGCTGGAAGCTCTTCCTGGAATACCTGAACACCAAGACACACACATGCATCAGAGATGGCTCAGGTAGGCGTCCTGAGCACTGTCGTCAGGTGCTTTGCAGCACCAGAAGCTTGCATCTCACAGAAGGATGAACATACACTTTCAGTTTTTCAGAGATTTTATAAATTTAGTGGGGAGTTAGCATTTGCTTGTATGACTCATGGAAAAAAACAACAAAAAAAGCATGTAACACTTGCTTCAGTAGCCAGAAACAGCAAATTACTTTTTTCCTACAAGTTCAAAAACATTTCCACATGAAAAGAGCAAGAAAACACTTTAATTCATGTTTCCACCAGTAGTCCCAGTTGGCCTTGTGAATCGTTTAGCTTAAATCCTCACAGTTTAAAATAATGCATATCTAATATTTGAAGCATTTGATCACTCTTTGTCCCTAAACATGGACCCCGCTCGGATCAGAAAACATGCTGGCTCGTAATGCACACAGTACCTTTAACTTCTCTATGTTGTCCGATCTTCTGCATGTCCTTTACTGGATTGGCTCTTTATGCCTTTCAAACAGCTCCTCAGGGGAAAAGTGCTGAACTGGTTTGTTCAGAAGCCGCTTTGTGAGCAAAGTCATGCTGCCATGTTGTGTTTAAAAACGACAAGTGGAAACTCTTTCAAACCAGACCGATGTGTTGCTTTTTCTAATTCATCTTCAACATTAACCATGTTAACTGAGGTTTGGAAAGACATGTAGTTATTTGGTTTTATGTGGTTTCTCTGCACATCCCATGGTCTGATGTTGGACTGAACTTGCTGGGATGTCCAGTCATGGGAAGGTTGGTGCCGCTCTTGAATATTTCCCATATATATATTTCCAATTGATGCACAAGTAAGGAGAAGATGAGCTAGATGTAGATTAAACAGAAAATATCTCATCATCGTGAATGCAGACCCACAGTCTGCTGCATTAGCCATTTGCCTGCATTGTTACAAGACCAGTGGGCAATGTGTGAAGATGCCTTATGGGAAACTATAGAAATCTATGTACGCTCTTTTATCACCCATACTGGCATGTGTAAAGTTGTGCAAACTGAATAAACTGAATTGTAAAATTGGACTTTTGAAATACCCAAACAGTAATGAACTAAACAGAACCAGCACTCATATGAGCTCAGAAGGATCAATAACAGGACTGATGTCAGCCTCCTTGACTCACTTTTCACTCAAAGAGTCGGTTTCATCATAGAAATTATGAGTATTACACGCTCTAATAAGAGTATTCATTTCCAATAATAAAAAGTAGATGCAACATGACATCTGTTAGAGAAACTGAAGACAGCTGTGCTAGAAATATGTGAACTCTTTCTCACCTCTGCAGGATGTGACTGTACAAAGACTCCCTCTGCATCCCTGAAGCGTCGCTCCACCTCAGCTGTGTACGAACGTGAAGGATGTCTCTCTGGCATGACCCTGATGATCTGAAATAGCAGCATGAATAATTAGCAACCAGAGCACTTGATCTCGGCGACTCAGGTTGTTACAGAAGAACTTATAGATATCAGCTTTGCACACTGGACCAAGAACTAATTTAGAGTGCAGACAAGAGGGGTTGTGTCACATTGATGTGTATATGCCTGTCCAACCTTGCAGCTGCCCAATTTAACCCCGGGGACATACGTAACTAGTGAACAAATGCTCTTTTTGATGATGATTTGGGAGATGTTGGCTTCATTCCTGCTTTATGTGAAGCACAGACTTGATTATTATGACAAAGCAATGCACCAAGAATGGTATGGGTGTATCATCTAAATGTGTTTGACGTAATTATGATGAAGATCTTATTTTTGGTCTTTTTTCCCTCCAAAATATCAGATCAGCTCATGACGTGAGGCATCACCTGGCTTCCACTAGTACTGCCGGAGAAAAGCCGAAGCACCTGCTGCACTTCATGACAGCACAAAAACAAAGTGTGTGACGTGACACAAAGAAGGAGGAGGGAGACTTGCTCAAAAGCTGTTTAATCAAAGCATCCCTGAAAGAAGCTATCAAGTAAAAAGGGAATGAGAGGAGGGACAAAGAAGTGAAAATTGCACATGTGTGTTCATGTTTAACTGCTCTTATGTGCTTGTTAAATTTTCTGAGCGGACTTTAGAGAAGTTTCTTCCTAATAGACAGAAAGAAAATTGCTGATATGTGTAAAACACCTCTAACAACCAGAAATTAAATCCAATCTGGAACACCCTAAAATGACTCACTCGCTCATAGGATTACCACCCCAATTCCTAAGGATAAAAGAAAGATTTATTCATGTGACAAAGCAACATGCAGGGTCATGTCCTCGTGGGGATTTGTTAAATTTCCCACAGTAGCCTTTGTTATGCAACTCAGGTCACTCAGGTCTAAACTAACTCAGACTGAAGCTCTGCAGTGCAGTGGTAACAAACTATGACTAAATTTGTTTACTGAATTTTGACGAGAAAATCGAACAGATGTCTCAGCAAACTGGACTGATAAGTTGCAGCTGACTGTAATGATGGATAAACTCACTTAACTGTATATACTGGTCACTATTAGGTTAAGTGTGCATCAAATGTGATTAAAGCATGTTTTTTTTCATAAGTGGTACACACTTTCTTGAGTAATTGGTGACGTGTGATTGCAAGTGTGAGTCACACTGGAGCACAGATGGAGAATCTATTCAGGATTCAGCAAAAGGGGAACCAGAACTACCCAAAGGTTAAGTCATGGAGGTCATGCTCTGACCTTTTCACCCTACAAAAAACTATTCTACAATTAACCTGAAATAATGAAGAGTCAGTTAAATAATGCTAATGATTTAGGGTAAATAATGTAAACTCTTTAGGTTTAATAATGCTAATACTGGTAAATATTGGTAGCATATTATGCTAAATCATGAGCACAAATGTATAATCTGCAACATTGCTGTCGGATGGCGATCCACAAGAAGAAACCTGTTTCCATATCCGCAGGCTATTTTCTCTACAAACACAAATGCTAGGCACTCTATGCTTATCACTGGATGCATGCCGTCCAAACTGGCATAGTCAACAACCGGAAGCATGTGACTGCACGTCCTCCATAAAAACATACTTGCTTATTTTCCATACTTTTCTTTTAGCTACTTGGGAAGGTTTGTGGCAATTCTCATCTCAAAGTGGCTTTGCTGACCATTGGGGTGTGACTAGTCAGTGAACGTTTTCACTAAAATCTCAAAATGTTTCCAGATAGCACATCTCCCAGAGAAGAATAAAAGACTGGCTTTGCTTGGAGTTGTGTGAGGAGAATCTTAAACAACACATCAATGTAAGGACCAGACGCCCCCTTCACACCCCCATTATATGCGTTTTATCAAACCATATGATGTTCTGTTTTCTGTACATATCATAAAATCTACCTTTTTTAACACGCCTTGGTTGACTTGGAACCACAGTCTTTGGAGAACCAGATCATCCAATCCATCCACCCCTAATCTCTGTTAAAGAAAGACACAAAACAAGACAAGCTGAATATACTTTAATGTTTCAGCAATATATCACCTCACAGTACAGAGCTGAAAATAAAGCTCATGACTTACCATTCTGCTGATATTTGACCGTTTAAAGATTTCCTCATGATACACCCTGATGGAGTAGTTTATGGGGAAGTTATGCTTCTGTAATGGACAGAAAAGCTGTTAGTAAATACAACAAGATCCTAAATTCACATATAAAGTCACACTAACTTTACCATTCTGGTCTATTGATGAAAACCTTCTTTATTTAGTCAACTTTGACCCAAACATATTGAAACTGCTGAAATATTAGTAAATCAAAGATCCGTATGGGAGATCAATCCCGAAACAAGGTGAAAGCCTTGTGTAATAACTCTGCAATGACAATTTGTTGCCATTATAATTTAAATGTTTTCTGTTTGTCATTGACAGTTTCTCAATGAACATTGGTATTGTTAAAGTATTATTCAATTAAATAAAAGTTCAATTAAAAAGAGAACTGTTTTGTCTTTGTCACTGTGCAAACGTCACTAATTTCACAAACGCGCAAATTAAACCATAGATCATACAAATCATTGTCAAGTAACGTAATCCCCCTCCATCCGAAGATCCCAGCAGCTATGTTGTCTGGGGCTTTATGCCCCTGGTAGGGTCACCTAAGGCAAACAGGAGTCTGGGGGAGGGACCAGACTAAGAGTGGCACAGAAGACCTCAATGAAGAAAAATAACGTTGGACAGAAGGCTCCCTTGCTCGGACGCGGGTCACCAGGGCGCCCGCTCAGATGGTGGGGGAGGATGCCAGTCAGGCCTGGCAGGCCCAAACATGTCATCATGGTCTGCTGGGAACGTCTGGCAGAGTCCCCTGTCAGGAAGGACTTCAACTCCCACCTCCGGGAGAGCTTTAACCATGTCCTGAGCGAGGCAGGGAATATTGAGTCCGAGTGGACCATGTTCCGTGCCTCAATTGTTGAGGCGGCCAACCGGAGCTGTAGCCGTAAGGTTGTTGGTGCCTGTCGTGGCGGCAATCCCAGAGCTCGCTGGTGGACACCAGCGATGAGAGATGCCGTCAAGCTGAAGAAGGAGTCCTATCGGGCCCTTTTAGCCTGTGGGACTCCGGAGGCAGCTAATAGGTATCAACAGGCTAAGCGGAATTCAGCTTTGGCGGTCGCCAAGGCAAAAACTCGGGCATGGGAGGAGTTCAGTGAGGCCATAGAGAACAAGTTTCGAACGGCTTTGAAGAGATTCTGGTCCACCATCTGGCGCCTGATGAGGGGAAAGCAGTACTCCGTCAACACTGTCTACAGTGGAGATGGGGGACTGCTGACCTCGACCCGGGACATTTTGGGTCAGTGGAGGGAATACTTCGAAGACCTCCTCAATCCTACCAACACGTTTTCCTATGAGGAAGCAGAGGTGGGAGACTCTAAGGCGGGTCCTCCCAACTCCGGGGCTGAGGTCACTGAGGTGGTTAAAGAGCCCATCAGTAGCAGGGCCCCGGGTGTGGACGAGATTCGCCCGGAGTTTCTTAAAGCTCTGGATGCTGTGGGGCTGTCCTGGCTGACACACCTCTGCAGCATTGCATGGACATCAGGGACAGTGCCCCTGGATTGGCAGACTAGGGTGGTGGTCCCCCTCTTCAAAAAGGGGGATCGGAGGATGTGTTCCAACTACAGGGGCATCACGCTCCTCAGCCTCCCGGGGAAAGTCTATTCGGGGGTACTAGAGAGGAGGGTCCGTAGAATAGTCAAACCCCAGATTGAGGAGGAGTAGTGTGGTTATCGTCCTGGTCGTGGAATGCGGAATGCAGAATGCAGTAATGCGGACGCTGCACCGGTCTGTCGTGGTAAAGAGGGAGCTGAGACGGAAAGTGAAGCAGGGTGGCCGGCCTCTCCCTTAGAGATAGGGTGAGGAACTTGGCCATCTGGGAGGAGCTCAGAGTAGAGCTGCTGCTCCTCCGCATCGAGATGAGCCAGAAGAGGTGGCTCGGGCATCTGGTTAGGATGCCTCCCCAGTGAGGTGTTCCGGGCACATCCCTGTGGGAGGAGGCCCCGGGGGAGACCCAGGACACGCTGGACTGATTACTTCTCGTGGCTGGCCTGGAAACGCCTCGGGGTCCCCACAGATGAGCTGGTGAATGTGGATGGGGAGAGGGAAGTCTGGGCTTATCCGACCTCGGATAGGTGTGTCATCAGCATTTTTATGGAACGAATTTTATGGAACTTGATAAGAAGTTGGAGCTAAAGGGTCATAGTAGAAGCAGGATATATTTGATTGTGGAGGCAAAAACTTCTGTCAATAATGAGGAGTCTGGTTGTAAAGTGAAAAATGATTACAGGTTTATAATAACAAAGGAAAATAGTACAGAATAAAGAAATTGCAATTTCTGAGAGTCTGTTCAGAGGTCCGGCATGGCAGAGCTCTGGAGAGAGTCTGTCCTTGGGGTTTCCGCCTGAGGCTTATATGGGTTTGCTCCCACTTCATCACACAATCATATATCTTGTCTGGGAGAAACAAAGATATTCCACTGGAGCCTGATGAAGTCTAGCGTCAGATTCATGTTGTAAAACCAAGAGGGAATCTGGTGGATATCAACCTAAAGTGTGGACAGGCGCTCACAGTAGAAGATACAGATTGATTATCAGAGGAATGTGCAACTCAGTCAAGGCTGTAACACAGAGAGATGCTGATTCTAATACTAATCACAGTGACGTTATGCTGAACATGTCAAATGATGAAACACACATGTGAAACCTCGGAAAATGCCATTACATGATCTTTAATAAACAGGAAATATAGCAGTGATGATAATAGAGGGATCAGAATCTGGATGTAGCGCTATTTTAGGATGATATTTTTGGGGGGATACTTCCAGACCAAGTGTGTTTGCACTATTCAACCAAATTAGATCTTTTAGCTAAGGTGTTACCTGTTTTGGGTTACTGACATATGCCAAAGACACAGCAAAGATGAAAACCCATTCATCAATTGTGTAATATAGGGCAACCTCCGCTTCAAGCACATGAGCAGCAACGATCATCTTACATGATACAAATGCTTTTCTTGCTGTTTGGACATCCTGCCCAGTTTTTTCTTTCTTTCTAAAGGGTCTGAAAGATTTCTGTGTTAGAGCTGCTACAGAAAGTATCGTTAATATGGCATTGCATCACGCCCCCCTGGGGGGGCGCGCCCCACTATTTGAGAAGCACTGAGCTAAAGGAATGTTTAAACACAAAAAAGAGCTATGATATCTTACAGTTACGTTCTGACAGCACCTCCCTGCTAGCACTGCTCTGATCAAAGTGATTAACCCCTTACAGCTGGATGTTGTATATGGTATATACTGTCTCTGAGACATTTTGCATCACTTTATGGCAGATACAACTCTCAATACTCACCATATGATACTGGTCTCGTGCACCCTGGCGAATAGCAGAAAGCAGAAGACTACATATAAATTGTAAGTAAAATAAATAAAAAATATAGTTTTTGGATTTTATGAATGGGATGTTTCTGTTGAGTTATTTCTAATTCAGACATAAAGGGTCAATACCATTTCTTTGAATATTGAATGGAAAAATACGTCTAAGCGGACCTCAGGGCTGCATTTGATACAGAGGTTCACAATATATTACTCTAATGACGGGAGCCGAATGGGCCTCTCTGACACCGGTACTTAGAGAACAGGAAGTCAAACGGTAACTTTACATTCGAGCAGACAAGAATTACAAGTTCCCCAAGGATCCATCCTGAAGCCTCTTTTGTTTAACATCTACATGCTCCCACTGACACGGGTCATTAAGTGCTACATTAGTTTCCAAAACTATGCTGATGACACACTCATTTATATTACAGTGTCACTGGGAGAGCGAGGCTCTGTACAGGATCTTAGTAAATGCATTGAGGAAAATAATCCTGGGATGGGCCAAAGCTTTCTTCAGCTAAACAAAAACAAAATTTGGTTTGCTCAAATTAGTTTGGGTTGTCAGTTATTGGCTTTTACATTATTCATACAGATAGATTTCCTATTTATACTGTGTTTTATTTGTTATAATGCAACCACCTGTAGAGTTTAGATTTTTTTAAATAAAAAAACAGTTTTTGTTATTATTTTGTCTCTGTGCCTTATGGAGGTTTGCAGATCTGCAAGTCTTTTTCAAGACTTTTTAGAACTGCTCTTGCCTCATGCACATTTCTCACCATGTAGCGCCGCCTGTGGCTGAGGCTGTCGTTGAGCGTCTTCAGAGGTGTGCACATACTGGCTGGTGTTGAGGCCATCAGAACAGGAGCCATCAGACACAGAGCTGTAAAGAGAGAGCATGTGTTTTATAACGCGTCAGAACCGTGTTGTGTACACTCTAACACATAAGCTGCACCAGTTACTAAAGTTGGTGGTACTGCCCAAAGGCAGAGGTATTGCTGCACACATTTCAATTGTGCCCTGCTAATGCTCATGTACATGTTATAGCATGTATTTTCCACTTTCAGTGCTGATTGCTCGCACTACATAATAATTACATACATCAAGAACCATTACAACTTTAAACTCTCATGCTGAGATCATGACTCAACCCACAGAAGCTCCTGTGTTGGTTCAGAGGCGTCTCTGTGGTGGGTTCATTCTTCATGTCATGCAATTGGTTGTAGTTTGAAAGTTGGCTTAAGCCAGGACGGACATCAGTTGACATCTCCTCAACCTAGTGTTGCATTGTCTCTGGAGACTGTCTATGCTGAAAAATGGCCATCTATGGGGACTAAGTGTATTTATTTTGTAGACATATTTTTAACATTTATTATTGTGATTCACTTTGATGAAACAATTTTCTTACCAATACATCATGCTAGTTGTGTCAGACAGATAGCTTTGACTGGTGTGAAAGTGTGATGCACGATCAGACACACCACATTAAAAATACTGAGTGACACAAACTTGATAAAAACATCAACAACTACGTCTCTACGTCTCTGTTAATTCCTGATTTCATCCAGTATATAAAATGAGTAAGTTGTTTGGAAAATTTCAGTCAGAAAACACGTCCAAAAACAAAATAAAAGTTTTAAACTTTACCTCAAACACAGATATGAATAACTTTAGAAAATATTTAGGGTTGTTGTGGGAGCAGCTGACATGAAGCAGCACGCTGGGTCATTTGTCTACATGACATTATGAACCAGAGCGTGCTGCCAACAGAACACCAGTTAGTCTGTCACTGCATGACCCGGATAATTTCTGGCTCTTTTTTCATGCAGGACAGCTGTGGAAATCTTTCAATTTATAAGTCTACAGAATGATATAAGCCCCACAGCAAAGCCACGATACTGAGAGGAGGCCATAAATCAGACACTTTTTCAAAAAGAGGTCTTATCTTTAAAGTCTCCTTTGGTGTTTATACTAGAAAAATATTTTTTCAGAGCACTGCAAATAAAACAAAAAAAAGGTACAGCATCGAAGGGGAAAATTTAGCTTTGACCTTTCAGACTTTTCACCATATAAAACAGTTCCAGTCATTTTTTATGCTTCCGGAGGATCTGAAAGTGTCTTCTGACCTGATCCAACTCCTCTGAGTTAGGAAAAAAACATTAGTAGTTTGCTTTTGTCCAGCACAAGCATCCATCCATTTCCGCACCGCTTCATCCAATTCAGGGTAGCTGGAGTTTATTCCAGCAATAAATGGGTGAGAGACAGGGACATTTGTCCAGCAAAAACATGGACAAACTGGATCAAATACAACTCTCTCCCGAAGAGTCTGGATGCTAAAACTGAATGCAATTTTTCTTTCCTGAATTCAAGTAGAAAACATCGGTCTTAGTGTTTTTTCAACCACTAGCGACCAGATTGTTCCTCAGTTAGTGGGATGGGGATCTGTAACCTAAATATCAAATCTCCTGTCTGCAACATTTCAGGTGAAATGTGAGATTGTGTTTTTTTTATTAGAACAAAAGAAGCATTTTAAACCAAACTATGATTATTTTCTGAAAAATACTCAAGAGATTTTTATGCCTAAATTCACATAAAAAAAAACCTAACAAACAAAAATAAATAAACCAGTGTATAGCATTGTATTGTTTATTGCAGGTAAAAGGACATGTTTTCTTTTATTTCTGCAAGTAGGCCTACTTTGTGGGCATACTAATGAGCAAAATCATGCTAGATGCTAACAAAACAGTAGTACCTTACGCTGTGATTTCATCTCATCCAGTCAATCCACTTTTTTTTACAGACTTCTCTAGGTGTAGGGGTTTTGGAGCCATTTTCTTATCAGCAGCTATAGTTTCAGCTTGTCATCCCACATCTCACAGGATGTCGCTTCAGATCAGGTCCTGATAGCCGTTATAAAATGTGTTCAAATTGAGTGATCCGACTCTTCCAAAGTCAGAAAGAACAACTGTATCAATTTCTCTTCAGCAAACCGCTGATTAAGTTTGTGTGAGGATATCTCTTTCCTTTACATTTAAACTGTCAAAAATCAACTTGTCTACAAAACAAGATCCAAAACCAGATGACTTCCAGATGGCCAAAAGTGTTTTTTCTTACTAATCTTTGTGAAAACCTCTAGTAGTAACTGTGTCAGACACTTGGAAATAGTCGCTCACTGCAAAACCCCAGGGGTCACATCAACTGAGACTTTGGGATGGTGACAGAGAACTCTTATCTGGTAACACAGCTGAAAAATCCCTGCAGATTCCCAGATATGAGGGACAAGCGACAAAACATTGAAGACAACAGGCTGATTGATATCTTAAAATATCAGAATGACTTCTCCCACATAGCTGCATTCTTCTCTCATCAGTTTTAGACTGCTAATGATGAAGATGCATTTCTCATCCAAAATTGGAAGCAGGATAGGTGGGAGGCTGCCATCACTGTTTCTAGGTTAAAAGTTCAGTTCATTTAACATTTTTATAGGTTAGAAGTGAAAGGGTGGACTTTACAGAGTCTCCCAGGAGACACTGGGGATTTTTTTTTCCCCTTTTCTGTTACCTCACAATATTTTTGTGTTATGTTACATTTTTGCGATCCCTTGAAGAAAGTTTTGCAGGAAGGAATCATCTGACATGCAGACCAAAAGGTTTGCTGTAATCAGGAATGGTGGTGTTTTGTGGCATGGTGGCATGTTGGTGCCTCACTGTGTGTCTGCTTGTGTTTAGATTGCAAATTTCAAGTACTTTCCTTTTAGATTGTATTGTCTATCTGCTCAGAAGGCTACTATTTAATAAGGGCATTATTTGCATCAAAAAGGGGCCTAATATCATGCATATTTGGCTGTTTGGTCTGAGCCCTTCCTCAGAAGCATCATCTGACCACTGTGACGCCCCGCTGATCAGCTGTTATACATTGCAGAGCCATCGGGTGAGGCAAACCACAGATCACAGCCTTCATATACGCTTCTGAGAAGGAATGCAGAAAAATTAGCCTATAAAGTTTGGGCAACAAAGAGCAGGGATATAAACATCAAAGCACATATTTATTTTTTACATTTGACCATATTTTTTTTTACAATATTCTAAAAAGACCAGCTGAGTCCAATTTCCAGCTAATCTAGTAGAAACATTGATAATGTCGGAGCGCCTGCATTGTGAGAGTGAATGCAGTTGTTTTAGTTTTTGCAGCCTGTTTTTGCATATGAAGTGCATTTGCACCTGCTGACCGCTGTACAAAGTATAATAATAGAAACATTAGAAACAAGAGACAGCAGCTTTGTTCTAACTCAGGTTAAAGGAGCTTTTTGCTCCTATATTAACACATTTTTGCTGAGGATTTAAGGGAAACTTTTAAAAACCATACGAAACATTTGTGTAATGTGTGTTGGATTTATTTATTCATGGTTTTACATAAATAAAAAAATAGTGGAGATAAATTTGTTTGGTTACTTGAATTTAATGGCATAGAAAGTATTGTAGAAAGGTAACAGAAGACTTAGAAAAAAAACATAAGAGGAAAAAATAAAAGCCCATCTAATATCCTGATAGTTGTTAAATAATCAAATTGTTGCATTCTGAATCATAAACACATCAAATACTGAGGAACCAAAGACTGCATACAGAGAGAAGCTCCACTATGTTTGCCACTGGTGTTTTTAATGTTACAGCTAATTGGTGTGTATGTACTCTGCTATTTTTATCCCTTTATCCCTTTATCTTTATATTTATGACTAAACTGTTTTCAGGCTGCTTACAAACAACATAGGCACCAAAGAATAAACAAACAAAAAAATCCCTGAACAATAAAACAGCAAGTTAAACAAATCAAATTCATTTTCTACATTTATTAACCAGCCTTTCAAACCCACCGTGCACCAGCACCTTGCTATGTAAAACTTTACAGTATATTTGACATTTTGCACAGTTTTTATATTTCATAAAATTAACTTGAATTGTTTTTACATCCTGCCCCACAAGATAAATTAAGACGATCTTAATAGGAACTAAATTTAAAAGACTTCCCCATAGTTGTTGCTACTATTCAGCCAAACCTTTCCAACCATGCCCACAGTAAATCTTAAAGAAAATGAGTTTTGATTGGTGTATATTGTGTAAACTTGTGACAGAGTCCCATTCAACACTGCAATAACAGCAAGAGATCAATCAAGCTACTTTTTCTGTTGCAAGAATTCCCACAGATTCCACTCTATAGATCGACTGATAAATACATACCTACTTTACACAACAGGATTCAAGCTACTGTATGTAATTAGAACTAAAGAGAAACAATCTCAAAGAAATGCCGTCATGTAAAAAGCTAAATACACTATGTTACACCTTTGAACCTGGTCTGGGGTCCTGCAATGGAATGGTGACCTGTCCTGCTGCTGGGATAGCTGGGATTGCCTCCAGCTCTCTGAGACCATGAATTGGAATGAACGGTATGGAGAATGAATGAATGAATGAATGAATGAATGAATGAATGAATGAATGAATGAATGAATGAATGAATGAATGAATGAATGAATTAACCGTGTATTAGTTCTACAAAGTGCTTTACATGTGTTGGTCATTCACATTTTGACACACATATCCGTCACTTGTACTTGTCTTTTATTTCAATAAAAAAGGACAAAACTCACCATGATTCGACAGGTTGAACCACCTTTACCAGCAGTAACATGCCCAGTCATGTCTT
This sequence comes from Kiunga ballochi, assembly GCA_037177335.1. Taxonomy (NCBI): domain Eukaryota; kingdom Metazoa; phylum Chordata; class Actinopteri; order Atheriniformes; family Pseudomugilidae; genus Kiunga; species Kiunga ballochi. The sequence continues at coordinate 5,050,513 of JBAMIG010000010.1, read as the reverse complement.
CTAAACACTCTGAAGATCTAGGTCAGTGGTGGATAACTCTGATCCTTTAGTCCTGCAAGTGTTACAAATTTCCTTGTTGCAACACATCTGACTCAAACCAATGGGTAATTATCAGACCTGTGCCGCATCATGTTAAGCTCTACACAAGTCTGGGAATAAAGTCTAATGCGTGTCAAATGTGCTGCAGCAGAGAAACTCCTAACACTGGCAGTACTGCACGGACTGAAGTTGCACACTCTCTGGCTAGGTTTAGGTCTGGACTTTTGGATTGTGTCAACATTTAGATGATTTTCTTATTCAGTCGTTCTGTTGCTGTGTTTGGAAACACTGTCTGTTGAATGGGACTATTTTAACCAAACTTCAACTTTCAGGCAGATGTAGGTCGACTCACATCTGACTGGAATATTTTAGAGGATTTCATGGTCCACTCAGTGACAGCTAGGTGTACAGGTAAAAGCCCAGAAGCATGTGTGTAGCAGAGATAACTACAGGTGTCCTATGTACAAAACTTTCTGATTTATTTAAAACTCTGCACACAAACATCCAACGCCTGACTCCATTTATAAATCAGAATCAAGGCTAAATTTGGCTCCTTTAAAGGAGCGCTTTGTCCCTCCCACATGTTAGCTATGAACAGTAAAGGCCACTGATCAGTATTAATGGAGTTCATTTCCATTGTGCTCCGAGAGGAAAAGAAGAAAAAAATCTGAATAGTTTGAAATATGACATTCAGATCCTGGTGGAAAATGGTAAAAATATACAAAGGGTTTTATTTGGTGAGCACGGGATGAACATCACCAGGGCCGGAAAGGCAGAGGAGCAGCAGGTGGCAGATGCTGTCAATGGCGTCCCATCAGAGTGCCGGACAATTCCAGAAATCAAAAAGAAGTGGTCAGAGATTTAAGAGGACGGTAAAAGTGCATTGCCGAACATGTACAGACACCAGTGACACATCTCTGACACCAGCTTTTTTTCAGTTAAAATACTTGAGTTCCTGCGTCTTCCGCTGTGTTTGTGGTACTGCAGCAGGTAGGAGGGGATGGAGCCACTAACTTCACACCACCGGGTGCGCCTCCAGCACCCATGTCCTTGTAGAGGGACACAACCAGCATCAAGGAGGTGGCCCAGGAGTTAGGAGAAATAAAAACATCCAGACATAAATAAACACTAAAACTAACATTTTTGAATAAACAGGAGTTTTCTACCTCTTGTCATTTACATAAATGTTGCGTCACCTTTAGATGGCTCTAATGAGGGGATGTTTAAGAACAAGGACAACATGTCTGGTGGTTGAATCACATTCTTGACATGTAATAGCACAAAGCCTCACCATCTTGCACACCTTTACAGGTATGTAACATGCTTCCTCCTGAGGCATCAAGGCACAGAGAGATCCAAGACCTAGATGTCATAGACCTTTGTTTTGGAGGTATGGATGGATTGGCTGGACAGACTATGAGCTTGGTTTTAGAAAATTGAAGATGTGAGCCTTCATCCATACAGAGATATCAGCTTTGGATACTGATATTCTCATTGAAACAGTTGTGTCATCAGATTAGAAGGAAAGGAAAAGCTGGGTGTCATCTGCATAGCAATGGTAGGAGAAGTCATAACAGCTTATAACTGCAAGACAAGAAGACCGATCTTCGGCTGAACATTTAGACTATTATTTGTGGTGTCAGAAAATATGTTTAATTTAAAATAATATTTATATCACATAACATATGTATGAACATCTAGCTTTAAATCATAAATATACTTGTTTGTTCCTCCTAACACCAAAAATCTAGAAGTAAATATTTATTATTTAAGTTGTAATTAGTGAATAAATACTTTTATATTTTATGTTGCCATATTTGTTAAATCAGTTCATCCTTTACTTGCTAGTTCAGAGTTCATTTCAGTGCTTTGACACTGATTGGTAGTAGTCCCACCATCAAAAAACTCCAAAAAAGAAGGATAAAACCATTATGTATTTTCTGTTCCCCTAAACCTTTGTTTTTTTTTATTTTAATTCAGCTTCACCTTCTTTTTCTTTTCATGTTGGCTCCTTTTGCTGGTTGCGTGTCAGTCATACAACTCATCACTCATCATAAGTGTAACTGATGCAGGAGACGGACAAAAGATCCATCCATCTGCATGTCACTCTACCTGCATCAAACATAAATGGGCCTTTAGTCCTACGTTTTACTGGGGACCCCAATTAGACAGAGGGCACCGACTCAAAAAGCACGGACGTAAGACAAACAGGTGCTTAACATATGAAGCAGGTGTCTTTAAGAGAGGTGACATGCTTTTGTTATTCTTTTGTGCATTCGGATGAAACATCTCCACTTTGGTCTGTTTGAAGGATATTGTTCCAAAAGTCTTGTGTGTTGTTCTAAGGTAGTTTTGCATACCTATGCATTGTTAGAGATTAGATTAGAGTATTTCTCCTGCAACCCTTCCAAACAAATCTTACTTGTTCAGCATTTTTCTACCTAAACTGTCATTAACTTTACTATTAAACATGCTAACTGAGGCCTGGTGCGTCTAAGATGTCGCTCCTAAGGGGGGTTTTTTTGTAGTTTTTTTTAAGCATCACATGGTTTGATCTCAGATTGAATTTGCTTCTGAAAAGATTGGCAGCTCTTTGGAATATTTTCCACAAGCTTTAGTAATGACCTTATAACATTCTGCACAGCTTCTCCAAGACCTTAGCAGATGTCTCCTCCTTGGTATTATGTTAACACAAACCTAAACGCTTCTGCATTTAACATCTGCTGGTGATGAATTCATCAAGTGCATTTGATCAGCAGCATTTGGCCGCTACAAACTCTTTGAACCTCTTTGGAAGTGGTAATGATACAACTGGACTTCATAAGTTAGTTTTCACTATGAAGATACACGTTGTGTCTAAGATTCAATCTATAAATAATTTTAGCATCTTGTAAAAGCCAGCCGATTTTTAAATGAAGCTGCATGTGTCCCGCCTTGAAAGTAAAAGAGGGTACACCTAAACAATATTTTTCTTTTGCTTTCAATACGAGAGCATGAAGCTCAAAAGCAGACAAACAGATCTGCTGCAAGTGAGAGAAAAGTTTAAAATCTCCTTTGCTTTTCAGCAAACATGTGAATCTTCTGTTGAGCTGCAGCTGCATGAATGAGAAAAGCTCTAAAAAATGTTCAGTAAACTGACTGCAGAATCTCTTGTAGCAGCTCTGACAACAGGGACCTTGACACAAACCACGCATGCTTCTGGAAATGATCAAATGTGCTGGATGCCTTGTCCTAGTAGCGACACAAGTGAAATAAAGACAATATGCATTTTAAAAAACTTGCACGCACACTAATTATGATTTTAAAATGATTTGTATCATGATTCTTTATTACCAATAACAACAACGTAACATTTTATAAGAAAAAGTCTATCTTTTAACTTCTCTACCCTTCATCCAGCACTACCTCTCACAACCAAAACCTGTGTGTATGTGTGTGTGTTTGCTCCTAATCAAAATAATTTAATATGTGTAGTAAACAGTGTAACACTCTGCTGTGTGCAAGGGATTACAGCAGGGTGTGCACCGTTGCTGCTGAATCCAGACAGCAATCGTTCATCCGTTATTATTGTTTCACAAATACACTAAACAAAACTCTGAAAAAAAACACCCAATAAAGCTCTCTAGAAACTGTCATAAATATAAAGCGTCTCATAATGAATTTGCATGTGCGTAATGTTAAATGATTTGAATATTACATCAGAAAAATGTACTGTTTTTTTATCTTTAGATTTACACTAACAAAAAACAGACGTGCTGTTTGAAGTGTCTTTCAAGTCATTTTAATACCATAAATGCACAGCCGACACGAACACAAGTCTATCCTGTAACGACTCCAAATGAAGCAGACTTTGACAGGAAATCATTTTGACTTTTAAATGAAAAAGTCACAGCATGGCCTCCCATGACCTATAAATATGTGTACAAAATTAATTTTCTTTCTAAAATTTTTGTCTGCGGCTTATACTAATGTACTTTACTAATGTGTCATAAGGTATCTATAGTCTGGAATTTATAGTACACTAAATTACATAATTAAAACTTGATTTACACTAAGGAGCTCCACTAGAGAGTTCTTTATCCCCTTAAGTTAAAAACTGCAAAAGACGTCTTTTGACATTGTTGGCAGAAAATGTTCGGATTTGAAAAGACGTCAAAAGACGTCTTTGTGAATAAGTCAACCCCTTAATGCCTGAATTAAGAGTAACTGGGCAGAGACATCTCATTTTTTAAATCTAAGAACTTTATTTGACCCT
>JBAMIG010000010.1:5000850-5012190 GCA_037177335.1 Kiunga ballochi | reverse complement strand
ATTAAGCAATCTGATTCAAGTGTGTTGAAAAAGGGTTGCATCTAAACTTTGCAGGATGGTAGATCTCGAGGACCGGACGTGGGCACCCCTGTGTACAGAAGACAAAGTGTTTTGTGTAAACCATGTGAGGCCATTGTCCCTCCTCTTTTTTGATCGAAGTTTGGCTGTTAAAACAACTTTGTCCTTTTAATTCATATGTTTTTCTTTGACCGTCTGTAGAAGAAACTATATTAAATTCCAGATATTTATCTGGTCTTGTTTCTTTATTTCCACTGTTTATTTCCAACAGAGTTATTTATGGACCAAACAGCAACTACTCTGCTGAAGCAGTGATTCCCCAACCCTGGTCTTCAAGTACCCCTTCCCTACATGGAAACCCTACTTTAAAACACCTGAAAGAAATAAAATGGTTGTTAGCAGGCTGTATAGACCTTGATTAAAGTTCATTACGTTGAATCAAGTGTGTTAAAATAGGGTTGCCTCTAAGAAATGCAGGGCAGGGGTACTTGAGGTCACACTGTTGGGGAAACACTGTGCTAAAGGGCAACTACTTCTGTGTTTCTCTACTTTGTTAAAAAGTAAATGTTCAAAATGATTTGTAGTCATGCTGATTTCACACATTACACTGGTGTGAAATGAATACATGTTTTAACAGTAATTGTATCAAAATGCTCTACAATCTTCACATTACACTGTGCACACCATTAAATAAAGCAAGAAAAAAAGGCAATATCTCATCTGCAAACCCACAATGTGCAGTAATCTGTTTTTTCCAGCTTTGAATGAATAAAACTCCCAAATCTCCAGAGAAAGAGAATATGTATTTATAGAGATTAATAAAAGAGACTGTTTAAACTCCTTTCGTCTGCGTTTTTTCCTCTTAAATAAATGTCCCCTACCGCTTCCTGTCCTTGCATCCTGACTCTAAACAGTTTAACGGGTCGAGATCCCAGGTAGCGTGTTCTAGTATCCGACAGGTCGCCTGTCACCGGGTCTAAGACTGTCCTCAGCAGTACACCATTCTGGAGGAAAAGATGGAAACACAGAGGACACATTAATAATGAAAAACTTTGAACGTTTGCTTAACTGAACCTATAGCTGCAGATAATTGTTATGTGTTTCTGCTGTAACAGGCTGAAACTAAAAAAAATATCCTGAATGGAAAAAGTAAAAAAAAAAAAAACACCTGAAGCCCAATGTTGAGGTAGAGGAAGCCAATGGTTCCCTTATCCCCAAGTTCATCTTGTTTCTCAACTCCTCCCATCTCAACGATGCACAGACTCTCTGGCTGGGCGGGAAGGGCCTGCATGCTCAGCGGCTGAAGACAGTCCTGAATACAAGAAACATTTTCAGGATTACAGCAGTCCCTTCAGACAGGAGCTAAAAACAATTAGAGGAGAAAGGTGCTTTTTTGTGGTTTAATGGATTCTTTGTAACCTGAACAAAATCTTTCTGGAGCTTAAAGGTCTATTTAAGTCACCTGTTTAACTCTGGGGTTTTTAGGGTGGATGAGACAGTGTCTTTAGCTCCAGTCTTTAGCTGTCTACAGTGATAAACGCAACAACCAAGAGGGAAAAATAAAAAATATGAAGCTTGATGTGTTCAAATCTGGATCATCTTCCCGGGCAGATATGAGCACTGCATAAAATCAAAGGCAGCAGAAGTCAGAACATCAATTAAACGATTATGTCAAGAGCCTAGATGTGGAGCTGCCGGTGGTAATGGTCAGAACCCACAGGGAGCAGGTGCATGTGGGATTAGGAAAAGCCATATCTTCTGTACATCTCAAGTTGCATCAAACCTCTCCTTGGGGAAGAGTGCAACTGTTGCTCCAGCACACAACATACAACTCCTGGCCTCCTGGAGGGGAGGCATGCCAAACATTTCAACAAATGAAACTTCATGCTTCAAACAACTTCATGATGCTACACACATGTCTAAATAACATTTACATTTCAGCTATTTAGCTGCAGGATGAGGTGTTTTTTTATTTTTACCTCATCCTGCATTAAGTTTGCATCCCTAAAAATTGTGAGAAAAGGTTTTGACAGCATACATTCATTCATCAATTGAAAATAAAAGAGATGTTTCTATTAACAACTAATTTTCGTTTTTTTTTTTCTGAACCAAAGGGTTTAAGGTTTTTCTCCTCGTACCGAAGGATCCAGGGAGATGATCCGGACGGTGTTGTCAACCAGTCCAACTGCCAGGAAGCGAGATCGTTGCTCACCGGGTGGGACGTTTGCCAGACTCATGCAGACAACATCTGCAGACATCTCCTTTCGCTCTGTGTACTCATTCAACTGGCCAGACTGGAGGTAAAGCAGGAAACACTGGTTAAAAAACATTTCCAAAATGCTGACATTATAAAATGTAAAATAAAACATAACTCCCTAAAAATGACTCTTAATCAAAGACAGATGAATCTCCCGTTACAATTTTATGTCCACTAAAATAATTATTGTATACTGTTTACAACAGCAATAAACATATGCTTTCTTACCGGGTCCATTTCAAAGTAGACCAGTTCTCCCCCAGTCAGGGCGATGACTACTTGCCTCTGGTTCACAGCACAACGGACAATAGTTTTTTTACCAGGAGTCTTCCACTCATTTACACGCTTGTCTGCTCGGATGTGACGAATTCCATCTGGGTAAACCTGTAAGAGGAAAAATGGGACAGCCGAACAAGTAATCAGCTAGAAAGACCCAAGAATCACAGAGGAAAACAAAAACGTAGTCCTATAAGAAGTATTTGTTCAGTTATTTTCACATCAATTAACCTCTGCTAACAAAGAAAAAACATGTGAACAAATATCTTGTATCACTGATTTGCAATTCAAGCTGCATATTTTTTCTGCTCACCTGCACCAGAGCATCCTCACCAAGCAAAGAACAGGAAAGAGTGGGTGTTGTCCCCAGAAAACCAGAATCTGTCACTTCCTCTACAGTTTCTCCGATGGACAGAACCAGAGTGGCATTAACGAAAGAAACAATGATGTAGGCATCAAACTCATCTGATGAAGGATAGAAAACAATGGAGCAATGGTTAGATATACTGAGGTGGTCAACAGGACTACCCATTAAACGTATAATTCAGTCACAAAACACCTGTAGTGGGCTTGTAGTTCATAGACACGGGGCCTAATTAAACCAATTAAGATGTCAGTCTTTTAGATACTTTAAACCTGCATAATTAGATTTATACAAAGTAAGGAGATCACTGTGCAACTTATGTAAGGGTCAAGATAAAACAATAAAACACTGTACAAGTATAAAACAATGTATAAAAGAAACAGTCAGCGCATGTGTAAGTCTGTCCCACTCTTCATCTCCCCTCTCTTGTGATGCATTAAAAGGTCTGATTGTCTTGGGTATGAAGGACCTCCAGTCTCTCAGTAGAGCAGTTCATAGAGAGCAGCCTCCCACTGAGGCTCCCATCACCTGCTCATGCAGCAGATGTTATTATGGAAAGCAGTTCGTACAGCCCCGACACCACAGAGTCCTACTGTGCACCAATATCATAAGGTCTTTTTTTAAATTAGTTTGTTGAGTCTTTAAGTGTCCTTTTGCTTGACACTGCCTCTGTAGCACACCACCTTATAAAATAGTACACTGGCCACTACTGACACCAAAAATACTGCAGCAACTTTTTTCCAGACATTGAATGGTCCCAGCCTCCTTAAAAAGTTCAGTGCTCAGCACTTTTCTGTACAAGTCACAATTAAAAGACCAGTCCAGTTTATTATCCACCTACAAGCCAAGTAGGAGTTAACTAACTTAATTTCCTTGCCACTGATGGTAACCGGCACAAGAAATGGGCGGCACCTACTAAAGTACCATCTAAAACCCAATTGAGCTCCAGATGGTTCAGGTGACTCCAGGTAATGAAGTCCTTCACAAGGGACCTGTACCACCACCTCCCTCCCCCCAATACACACAACAATGGCAGAGTGGAGAGGACAGGGCCCAGCACAATCCCCTGTGGTGCCCCTGCGCTGATGATCACTGCAGCCGGTTTTCAATTAATATCTACTTGACTCTACTCGATTGACCTGGCAGTACTCTACTTGTTTTCCATTACAAGTTGAGATCCTCTAATGTGGGAGGTGTCACCCCATGCAATGCGTCTAGAAAGTTTGTGACACCACGCAACCAAACAACACATTCTGCAGAACGCCTAAGAAGAAGACAGATAAAGATGGAAGACCTGGAGGTAACTTTTTACCCAGTGCTCAGATTATTGTTATTTGAGAGAAATAGACTCATGAATAATCTGAACCTATTTTCCGGTGGCTTGTAAAATCAGTCTAGAGCTGCTGTATAGTTCATAAAGAATCAGACAGATAAATTATTTTAAAAAAAAAAAAGATACTCACAAGACTTTGGTAAAAATAGAGAAGACTTGGGTTAAATGTGATTTTTTAACACAGAGGTTTACTGTTTCATTTCCCTTTTAGACATTTTTAGACGTAAACACATAACCGGTGTGATTTAGGATGTTTTGGGCTTCTCTTTGTGGCATTTTGTTTAACCATTTTGAAATAAAGCTAGAAAATAGCTAAACTAGCTTAGTTTTTCAAGAAGTAAACCACCAGGCCTTTTTTTGATCATCTACTGCAATATGTTTGATTTTTAAAATTTTGGGGACAAAAAGTGGCTGAAAGACTAATGTTATTACCTTCTATGTGTCTCCGTACTGTCCACACAGCGTTGGGGTTACCGGGCAGCTCAGAAACAGCCATCTCTGAAACCTGGTAGAAATAAAAAATAAACAGAAAACACAAACAACCATCATATTTAATGAGCAACCCTTTCAGGTTCTCTAAATAATGAGAATCTATTATGAAAAAAGATAAATTTGTAGCATGCGAATGTCAAAGGAACAATTACATTTGCATGTTACATATTTAGTATTTATACAAATAAAATAGTGATTACATATGAATCACGCAGTTTGTTCAATCTATATCACAATGCCACCTGGATTGTAGTGAAGTGGTTTAAGAGCATATTCAGTCACTCGTCACTTTATTACACCCACCTGCTCATATGCTTATTGACAAAAAAATACTAGCTAATCAAACGGCAGTATCTTCATGCATGTACTCCAGTAGTCATTATATTTTGTCTTTATGCTGAATTCAGAACAAAGGACTCTTCAGTTTTTACTCAGAGAAGAGACATGAAAGTTTCATCATTTCTTCAGCCAGTAAAATAGATGTGTGTGTTAAGTGTGCCTTTTATATTGGATAGAAGTATGTTTACCTCCAGTCCATGCCGAAGGACCCTGAGAGTAGACCTGGGCCCTCGTCCACAAGCTGCATAAAGCTGAGGGGTGTCTTCATTTGCCAAATCAGCTATCTAATGAGCAGATAAGGAGACAAAACTGGTGACCTCAAACCTAAACTGCAAAATATTCATTACAGTGAGACACTTACTTGACAGGACATGATGGGGGACAAGTTCTCCTGTTCGTCCACCAGCACTAAGTTTTTGAGTGGACGGGGCTGAAAGAAGAAGGTGTCGCCTTCTTCCAATGGCATTGCCGAAGAGAACTCTGGCTCTTCGTCATCATCGCCCAAATGAGCGATTTGGTAAAGGTAACTAAGGGAGAGCGAGATAAAAGGGACAGGTTTGACAGAAAGATAAAGCAAATGAAAGAATCATAAAACAGATTGCTTAGAGGAAATAGAAGGCGAGAAAGAAAAAAAAAAAACTTACTGGTTTCCAAACTCAGACGCCACAAATAGAAAACCAGTCTTCAGGACACACATTGCCGTGGCAACAGGGATTGTATCAAAGTACTTGAGCCTGATTTCTGTGACCTACAAGACAACACATTACATTCAGATGTTTTGTGCTGAGGAACACACAGCTGGCTCTGTAAACCTGTAAAATATCCGAGTCCCCACACCATTTCTTCATCCGTTTCCAGCGTGACCTTAAAAATATCCCCCTGCTCCGTCTGAGCCAGGAAAAAGAACATGGACTTGGTCTTGTGGGTGGCTGAGCAGACGAATATCATGCCACGTTCTGGGTCATCCAAGTCATTCTGTGGAAACGAGCAAAAGGCAAAAAGAAAAGCAAAAATACAGAAAATGTTTAAAAAGACAAAAAAAAGAGCAGAGTGGGTGGCTTGCACAACAATCTAATTCCCACTAAAAAGAAGAAAAACATTCCCATTTCCATGTAATTGCAGCATAAATTTTTACAGTGATACGTGTCGCACAGGATGCCAGAATCAAAGCAAAGTGTGTTTAATATGCAGGAAGGACTCACTCTGCGACGTGGGATGGGACATCTAATGTCAGGCTGGTCTCCAAAATTTTTATAAGTGATATAGTTTTCTGAGCAGATCAGAACGCCGCTGGGCCCATCTGAACCACCAGGAACTAGATGGAGGAATAAACAAGGTGAAGGTTTTTCCATAATGGCAGTGTTAAGCAGGATTTACTTTGTTTTACACCTGTGTCCAACATGACTTTCAGCAGTCTGATTAGCAGTAATCTATACTGTTCCCTAGGTTTTTGTTTCTTGCTAGTGTTGTTCTCATTCTCAGATATAAGTCACTTTGGGGAAAAGCATCTGCTAAATGACTGCAAAATAGAGTAAATTAGGTTTTCATTAAAGCTGAATAGGAGCATTTATGGGTTTTGTGATGAGAAGTTGATTCTTACTTTAAACTTTATGACAGAAGAGACATGACAAAAATCACATCTACAACACTGATGGGTGTCCTCTGTCATCCAATAAGAAAGGTTATTTATATTATTTATATTATTATTAATAATAATATTATTATTTAACAGCAACCCCACAGATGCTTTCAGATTTTTAACTTTACAGACTATTGTGAGTCATCATTCAGCAGTGCTAGACCATAATACGGTATGATAAAATAGCAATAAACCATAAAAGTAGAATTAGTTTCGTAACAGCTATAAACGAAAAAATATATTTCTGTTATAGAAATATGTGCAGAGGCATTCAGCATTTACTTATATAGAAACATAAAAACTCTGATTTACTGAATTATTGCCTTAAAGATAAACTTTATTTCAGAGTGAAAAGTATTTGCAAATGGAGGGAAAAGAAGCTGAAATTTACGCTACCCTGGATGGCATGGGAGAAGCCAATGACAGGTTTAATTGTGCTACAGCAGTAACATCATTCAAGTCACTAAAAACAGTGTATTCAAGTAGCATCTGAAAGCCTTTGCAGTCTAAGAGAAAGTGTTATTTCTTCAGTAACAGGAGTTTTAAGATGGTAACCGTCAATAGAGACGAGCATTAAGGATGAAAACAGTGATATACAAACTTATCTTTACTAAAAATGAGATATAAATAGTTTACGTTTACTTGTGAATGAGTGTTACTAAGTAATGATTAACATTCATTGACATTTTCAGCCATATCACTTCATTGGTGTTGGAAAGGAGCTGGGAGAAGAAACTGAATGTCCAGCTGTTTCCATTACCTGTGATGAGAAAGTTTCCATGTTCCTCCAAAGCTTCGCTGTACTTTCGGACTACGTGATTCAAACCAAGATCCAGCTCATAAAATGTAAGGGTCTGTTGTGTGTTAGCAGCAGCCTCTCCCGTTGGGTCATTATCAGCTTCCTGGAAAAACAGCACACATTTGAAACTGGATTGGGGGGAGTTTGTTTTTCCCCCCCCACACATCCAACTCAAAGTCTCAGTTCTATGAGGCAATAGTTTAATTAAACAGATCACCTTGGATTTTAAAGATCTTACCTCATAGTCCATTTCTAAGCAGGCAAACATCGGATTTTCAAAACCGACATCCACTCCAACCACATGATAGACCAGTGTGTTTGCTTTATGGGCTTCCAGAGGAGATGAGATGGTCAGTCTGGCAGCAGCATCTCGGTTCAGAATATAAACGAGCTTCTGTTTCTCTATTGCTCCTGAAGAAGTGGAAGAAAGAACATCCTAATTAAATTTAACAACCTATGAGGTGTAGAACTGAAATGAATAACAGGGTCAATCTGCTACGAGAAAGTCCACATCAAGATCCTGTACATTACACACAAGCATACGATATCTTACCGATCATAACTGCTCTGCCTTTAGGATCAACAGCCAGGTACTGTCCGGGAACGATCCGGCGACAGCCGCTCTTCCCAAAAGTTTCCTGATGGATCTTCTCAAACATGTTTTTTGATGGATGATACTCCAGGATGACGATACGACCGCTGTCACTTCCCACAACAATGTAATCTGCAGATACACAAGAGTCCAAAGCTTAACGGAAATGAAAAACTTTCACAGTGATCTAATTATTCTATCCGCTGATTTTCCATCTACAACACCAATTGGTGCACTTTTAAAAGACCTCATTTAAAATGTTAATAAATAAATGTTCTTATTTGTTTGGCTTTAACTAGGGTTGGGTGATTTTACAATAACAATATACATCAATAGATAGATGTGTGATGCATTAGGGCAGTGTTTTTCCAACTCTGGTCCTTAGGTAACAATACCCTGTGTGTTTTAGAGGTAAGCTTATTTTATCAAACCAGACTTAAATGAATGGCTCATTAGTGGAGTTGCAGAGAACCTGACAAGCAGTTTAATGAACCTGAATCAGGTGTGCTGGCAATACACGCAAGGCAGTGTTCAATGGAGAAAAATACTTTCCCTCCCTTTTTCATTAGATTAGTACTACAATGGGATCTGAGGCTGAATCTGTTTAAAAACATTTTCATTTGTGAAACTAAAAATAATCAACTACACACAAATACATCATCAGTATCTTATTTTACTGGAATTACTTTCAACGTCTGTGAAATTACAAAATGTACAGTGGTTAGCATTCATGGATTTACTAAAGCAAGTTGAAACAACTCTGTCCATCAACAATGGTTTACTTTGACAATATTATGTGTGTTCAGTTACAAATTAACCAGAATACTTACAGGAAAATATTATCTGGCTATTAAAAGTAACCTAAAAACACTTGAACTTCTTTCTTGTTCTGACTAAACCAACTACAGATAGTCTAAACCACAAATCCACACCAAAGTGCCTTGATTTTCCTGAAATAGAACAACAAGATAATGTTGTTGATGTTTTCCACGTTTATTCTGTTTGTCAATATCAGGACATAATGACTGAAGTAATAAAAATACACATAATCTGACTGCTTGTGTTTATAGATGAAGATGGTCGTAATTGACTGTGACAAAGAAAATTGAGAATGCAACACATCAAATTAAGGATAACTGTAAGTGAATGGAGTCGTGAGACCAGTGAAAATGCACAATATATTATGCAATAGCACAGGGTTGTAATTTAATTACAACTCTTAAATGTTTTATTACCAATATCTGTTCATTTGAAATTTTAAAACATTTTTTCTTCTATATTGTCCAGCCTTAAACTTTGCCTTGCAAATGACTGTTAAGATAAATCAGTGGGTGCCAAATTAAAGATGGCTCAAATTCAAAAACTCCCACAGTTCTAATTTAGTACCAAAGACAATCTGATGTAATGCCACATAATAAATTGATGCAACTGTTTAATAAATTGACCCTTTTAAACAAACAATCTTATACCACAAGTTTATTTACAGCAAAAACCAAATCAGCAAAGAACACACTCAGTGCACCACAAGAACAAGTCATGTCGAGACATTTGGCTATTTCATCTTAAATAGATTTCCACTCTGGAGATAGAAAGGTTTGCTTTTGGTGTCAAATATACTTACAGATAATAAGATAAAAATGCAAGCGATTGTAATCATGGTTACCTACCTTTGGTTCCTCCAGTGAGTCTGAAGGCCATCAGAGATCTAACAATACCAAAAACTTCAACTGTGAGCAGAGTGTGCACTTTTCCAGTGTTTGCATCAGGTCGCAATAATTCAAGAATCTTCCCTCTAGAAACAACAATCTCTTGCATCTTGGTCCCTACCAAGACACAAAGAAATGATAACAAGTTGAATTGAATTGTCACTTATTTCAAACCCCACATTTACATTTCACAACATTAGCATCACAGACACAAATGCAAGGTTTGAAAAGGGAATGGATGAAGCAGCACTTGTAAACCAACTAAAATTAGTTTTTCATTTATTCAAATAACTTGTGTACTCAGCAGCTTGGACTATGGCCCAGTACAACAGGAAGAGTGGAAATTTCAAGAGATGATCAAGGCCTGTAGACATGGCTTACCTGAGAAGTTACCATGGATGGCATGGGAGATGCCAGTGGCACGCTGCAGGGTGATGTTGTAAAGAAACATGGCTCCCTTTCAATGGTTTTCGCTCAAAGTTCGTCCGGGGAAGCCAACAGACCACTTGACCCAATTCAGAGCTTAAAAAAAAAAAAAAAGGGGGGGGGTTGACAAGCTGTAAGAAATTCGGTCCTTTTTGCCTTTGAGTCTTCATTATACGTTATTGGTATAACCTCAGTAACTTCACAAGAATGCAGATATATTTGGATACCTGTTGAGGAGGTTCATTCACAGAGGTTACCCATATTAGCATGGTAGTGGCTTATGGAATAAACCAATTAACTACTCATTAAAAAAGTCAAATAATAAAAGCATCGTGATAATAGTCGCGCACGTAATATGGCAAGCTAACGTGGTGTGTGTTAATGTTTACATGCCTACAACTGCTGCACATTGCTAGCATTAGCTAATTCCCAGTCATTCAAGCTAGCATAGCATTACAGAAATTAAGTTTTACCACAACATAGTTCTTTCAGATAAAAATATGCAGCTGCAGAGACGTTCGTATATTTATTAAACTTAAACATAGCCAGGTGTAGAGAGATTAAAGTTCATTTAACAATATGCGAGAAACATTTTCGTTGAAAGCGCCTTTTTTTCAAAGACCATCCCACAACTTGTTGTATTAATCCAAATCTGTAACCATTCCGAAATATATTATGTGCATTTGACTGCAAACATGCTACAGATGTGAAAAATATAATATTTACCGGCGTGTTTAATAAGATGATTCTGATTTCAGATGGATACAATTACATGAACACAATAACTTCCCTGGAGCCCCGGGAAGCTGACGATGGGCAGACGTTTGAGGGGTCCTTCGTCAAACACAATGTGATGATGACAGGTGTCTCAAAAAGTGCCGGACAGAAATTATAAATTGTAAAAGCACATTATGTCCAGCAGATGTCACTAAATACTTAAACTTTTTAAAATTTTTTAAAATAATACCATAATACCTATTCTTTTGTGGGTTCTCTCCCCTTCCACCCCCTCTTTCTCTCTTTCTCTCTCTCTCTCTCTCTCTCTCTCTCTCTCTCTCTCTCTCTCTCTCTCTCTCTCTATATATATATATATATATAT
>JBAMIG010000010.1:4986630-4997365 GCA_037177335.1 Kiunga ballochi | reverse complement strand
AGATAGATAGATAGATAGATAGATAGATAGATAGATAGATAGATAGATAGATAGATAGATAGATAGATAGATAATATTGATGATATATAGAGTAATTGTACAGCTGCTAACAAAAAATCTTTAATATACATCCAGCAACATTCAGAGGCCACTGTGTTTAAAGACCCACTAATCACACGTTACTGTAGAAATTTTGCACAAAATAAAACCTAATGTCTCCAAAACTTCACAGGCTACTAAGTTCAGCACAGCACTGCAGCAGAACTGACTTTTTATTTTCCCAGTGCGCTATGAGATATATAAGATGCTATCGCTCATAAGGCTGCCTGCTAAGCAACTCTGCTGAGTTTTCATTTTCTGACTCATTCAATGCGTCCAGTGGAGCATGAAACTTGTGTCGGATTTAATAAAAAAAAATAATAATAAAAAAAACTAGCAAAACATCAGCTGGAGTTCATCGACTGAAAAATTTTTTTAGTTGTTTAAAAAAAAAACATACATTATTAATGATGTGTGTGTGATCCATCCATACATTCATTATACATCTGCCTGTTGAATTACACATCTGAACCCGTCATAGTGTGGCATGCATGCAGATGTATTTGGTGCTTTCAGTTCTTACAGGTTTAATGATTGTCACATTGTCACAGTTGTCTTTCTGTCTATACTTTAAACCTCGTTAAGGGCCTATCTTTGTGGTTTAAGGATGTTCTTTGTGTCCATGATAGGTTCTCTCCCAGTACCCCACACTCTTTCCTCAGGCCAAATGCATTCTTGTTTGGTTGATTGGTCACTATAAATCTTCCCAAAGTGTAAGAATGGGTTGTTGTGTGTCTCTCTGTAATGTCCTTTTGATGGACTGGCGACCTGTCCAGGGAGTATCCACCGCTTGTCCAGTGATTGCTGGGATAGGCTCCAGCTACTCGCAACCCTTCATTGGAATAATCAGTGTGGAAAATGAATGAATGAAAAAGACAATTATTTTTAAAAAATAGCATCTTAAAGACCTGAGAGGTAGCTGTAGTGCAGTCACCACTGTACACAAGGCTGCTGGAGACAGCCTTTTGTGTCTAGAAAAAGTGTAACCACTAACCACGCAACCTCGTTAGGAACAAAGCGGTAGAAAATGGATGGATGGATATCTCTCAGTTTCCTGGGTTGACATACTGTAATTTCAACTCAGGGTTTTCTCCCATCACAAAAAATGGGAGGAGTTAGCAGCCTGTGACCAATCACAAACATGGAGAAACCCTGCAGTTCAACTACATAGTTGTGCAGACAACTATAATTCAGAAATATGAAAAAGCTAAACACATACCCAGATTACAGTTAAAACGTATTGTTAATCTCATTATTTCAGATGCATCTCTATCAATTACCTAAAAGTTGTGATTAACAAAACTTTATTTCTTTATTGAAAGGATGAGTCTATCCGTACAGTCTTCCACCGTCCGTCTATCCGTACAGTCTTCCACCGTCCAACAACTGTTTGTAATTCAAGTTACTGCTGTTCCCATCATCACCACCACCAGGATTGTTGAAACAGTCCCATGAGGGCAGCAGCCCTGCAGGTTTAATTCCTGCTTTAACACTTCTGACTCAAGTTTAATGAATCCAACAGCCTGTGAGCTTCTCTGCACAATTAAAATGAAAGAATCTACTCCAGTCCAAACACAATAATTGTGTACGTTTCACAACACAGTAAAACCCTAAGGCAGAAACCAGTCCACCAGAAAGATTAAACACCAAACACAATACGTGCTGAGTTAGACCAATGCAGCAAGAAGCGCGTGACCTCTATATAGGAGAGATCAAACAATCACTTCACAAATAGTGCAACATAAAAGAGCAGCTCTTGAGGTCAAGGTTCAGCAATGACATACCTGAATCTTAAAGATAAATGACATTCACCTAACACCTTCAGCGCATCATTGACTCTCCTTCCCAGGCAGTTTATAAATTGAAAAGGACTTTAAATGAGAGGAGTATATTTCTAAAAGGCATTTTGCATGGTTCATGCACTTATTGCCCACAAAGCTGGCTTTATCGTGAATTAGCCAAAAAACACAGAAATGTAACATTCAAAGTCATTTTTAGAAAAAATCCCCACATTTGATGAAACTGAAGATGATTAAGAGAAAAAAAAACATTTCAGAATGTCAGAGGGAAGGTGAATATTGCAAACAAACTTTAAAGACATGTTTTATGTCCACTTTTTGCCACAACTCAGGAAATGGCTGAGAACAGACAGGAGACTTTATTCATCTTATGGAGATTACACTACAGAATCATTCATTATTGTATTGGAACATCTATTCTTGGACTTGAGATAATTTATAGTCATCATGACTGTGCAAAATCTAGAACAAATGTCAAGACAGTAAAGTGATAATAACAGGATGAGTTTAGAAATGTTGAGGATTTTAGGGAGATTGTTGTGCAGGTATGCAAACTGACAGGGTACTGGTTTGACCATTTCTACCATCACATTATCTAAAAAGCAACACAAAGTGAAAAGTTTTGTTTATTGTAAGTTATGATTTTTAATCAAGAAGGTTTGGTGGCTGTAAATTAGGACAGGAGGTAAAAAATGCCCTTTTATTAAAATTAGCTCTAAACATTGCACACCCCTGTCAGTTATTTTGATTTTCTGTTATATTTATTTGAGTTTTACTTTATGTCATGTTTATTCTCTTATTTGTGCACAGCACTTATTTTGTTCTTTTAATATTTTTATAAATAAAACTGTATTAGATTTCATAAAACTGTTTTGACATTCAGCCTATTAGGCTACATATTTAGGATGTGCTGAATCTTCTCCCTGAGACCAAACAGGTCTCTGTGATATTGATGTCCTCACATGATGTCTATTGCAGCAAACAAACAGTATTAATTGTGAAAAGCTACAACAGGAAGTTCAAGATGTATGCTCGTTAGCATGACAGCTGTGTCCACTGGGTTTACAGTACCGTCCCCTCACAGGAAGACACCGACCAAGCCGACGCCGCCTACTGTCCCTCGCAGCGGGTTGTACTGGGGAGCAGTCCTCGGCCCTCCTTCCCCCCCGCACCGGCCCTGGCCTCATCGCAGCGTGTCGGTTTAGCAGCTTCAGCCTCCTCAGCATCTGTTCCCGCTCAAGCGGCTTACGTTGATTTTTCCCCTTGTTTTTGTTGCTGAAGTCGATTTAAATTCTTTATCCGGTTTGGCTGTGTGTCCAGAGAAGGGTGCAGGGGGAGACACACATTTAGATGCAGATAACGTGACTGCGCGCGCTATGAGCGACGCTCCACATAAGCAGCAGCAGCGATCCTGGAGGGATGAAGCCGATGTTGACGTGAAGAGCGAAGAGATAAGCTACAACCCGAGAGGTGAGCGTTTGAAAACGTTTAAATGCATCAAAACAGCCAGCTTGTTTTCGTTGTGGTTAATGCTGATAAAGAGGAGGAGGCAGGCATTGCTCTCCTCCTCTGGTGTCAGCTGCTTTTGTTGGAGGCCATCGGTTGCGCGCATTTCTCTGTTCCCGGTCGGGAATGATGCGTGTTTGACCTTTCAAGATATTTGTTTTATCTCGCGTGCAGCCATGGACTGATTCAGATTGAGGACACTGATTTCACTCAATCAAGCTTTTGGTCACATCGAGAAAGAAGTTGCAAAACACTCCACTTTAAAGTTCGGCACGTGCCTGCTCCAGCTCTCTAAATGTAGCCTATACTTTATGTTTTTGACATTTTCAAACCAAAACACATTAAGTAGGCTACAGCGACTTGGGTAGAGCTTGGCATTAAGCATGCTCCTCATCCTTCTCCTCTCTTTCCTCAATCTTCCTACATCCTTTTTATCTCCCCTCTGTGTCCTTCTTTTTATCTCTCCTCCATCCATCCTCTTTTATACTTTTAAAGCTAGTCTGCCCTTCTCCTGTCTTTTCTCTAACCTCAGTCTCCTCGCTTTGTCCTCTCAACCCCTCATTCATCTCTCCGTGTCTATTTTCCTCTCCATTGATCTGCCCGATGGCGTTGCTAAGAGACGAGGCAGCTGTAGTACTGTGAAGGGTAGAGATGAAAGGCCAGAGTTACCTGCTCAGAAAAGATGGTGAAGACTGTGAGGGGGAATCCAGTCACAGAATAGCATCCAACATCACTTGTGATTTGCACAAGATTTGCTTACAGTCTACTAGTGCAGCAGCACCAGTAATAAACCATTATTTTATTGGGAGTTCTTATATGATTGAAGCCTATGTAGGCTACTCAGACTGATATCTCTAAATCTGTGGTATGAAGCTACAAATACTGTGTGTGCATTAATATTCCATTAGCTTAGGAAGGAGTGGGTGTGTAATAAGATTTTATTTTGAATAAGAATCAGATGCACTTTATTATATACTAATAATCTGCACCAGCAGATGTGCATCATCAGAAGCATCACTAATGTATGGATAAACTGGTTTGCATACTGTAAACATTGCATTTTCTCAGCTGATAAGCTACATCCCTTTGTAAGTTCTGCTCATGAAGGGCTGATGTGACTAAATTGGATTTAATTAATTATTTTTTAATGGTGACACAGCAGCTACTGGTCAGTGAACATTATGGACCCTCTGCAGCATCATTTAGAACAAGAGCTGGAAAGTTGTTTGCAGTGACAGAAATCATACCATCTGTTTGACATCTGACATATCACCAAGTTAAATGTTTCACATTAAAGCTCTTTCACATCAGGCCATGTGTTGTGCTGTAGGAGTTGCACGTATATGGGTATGACATCATCTCTGTTATACAACTAGACACACTGGGTTTTTGTCATGTATGAAGTATGTTGAATCATTTCCCTCACGTACTGTTTGATATGAAGATTCATGTCTGTCTATCATAGCAGCTTTTTATTTATCACTTCTACAGTATAAAAAGGGACACGTAAACTAAAATAAAGTATTATTTAGTTATTTCTGGACAAAGTGTAGTTAATAAATTTGAATAAAAATAAATTAGTTGTAATATTTGACTTACTGCTCTACACTGGTTGCACTGCTTTTCTCTCAGCACCACAAATAATGAGACACACACAAAGAAAAATTATCACTTTTATTCTTTAACATTTTAAGAGTGTTTCAAACTGATGCTGAAATTAATTTTGGGCTGTTACAACTAGATAAAGAAAAATATGCTGCATTTATTTAAAAACTATATATTACCTTGAAAAGCAAATTTGATTTCTAAATCACTTACATTGCACAAGGCAACACAAAGGGTTTGTGTTATGTTGACTCAGGAAATGTGAAACAAATGTAAAAAAAATAATGAATAAATAAGACACTTTGAGCATTTTTCCCCCCTTTGAGTTTAATGTAGTGCTACGTCATCAGTAGGCACGGACCGAGCAGATCTGGTACCTACACCAGACCCACACAGTTACCCAGACCAGGGCAGTCACCATAGCAACAACCCCACAGACCACATGGAAAAAGCTACTCGGGTGAGGGATCCCAGGAAATCTGTTGGGCTAAAAGGATAAACAAAGTCAAATTAACTGTAAAAACACTAAGAACATATTAACTAAAAACATAAAAAAATAAAGGAATTCATAGTAAAATAAATTAAAGTTAGATAAAAGAATCCATTAAAATAGTGAGTAAATCAAAACACAGAACCACACAAATACATGCTTTTTAAAATAAAATGATATAGGATTACAAAAAGGTCTCTAAAGTAATTAAAAATAGTCAAATTTTATGTAGATATAAATAAATGGAATTCCTTTTCAATGGAAAAACATTGGAACTATCAAGTGTTTCCCTTGGCTGTGCTGCACCCACACTTGAAAAGGGTGTATCCACAATGACAGAAGTGGTATGGATTTACTCAGGCAAGACGTCCGGATATTATTCTGTTTCTTTATTTATTCTTTCGATCTTTTATCCGGTCAGTCTGTCAGGTAAAAACCTTTAAAACACAAACAATATGTAAATACACAATTCACAGTATAAGTTGATCACAATGTTTAATAAACGACTTAAGTTAAAATATCAATTCATTCCCATTATCCAGTTACTCTATTAATTATGTCAACTCAGTTCTCCCATACAAACATTTCAATGAATGAGAGCAGTGCAGCCCAGCGACCATGCACAGATTGCTCATATTGCTTAAATATCCTTACCAGCTGCCTCTTCAATAATCTTGTGGATTCCTTCGCACAACCAAACGCTTCTCATGCCCCGCTGAACTCGCAGCCACTAAGGAAGCTGCCATTTATACCTGTAGGTTGATGAGGACAGCACACCTGATGCAACAATCAGCAGCAGCTCCAAATGGCTGCCTAGCTGAGCTCAGCGCTTCAGCGTGACAGTAACTAAATTAGTCAAAGAAAATACGGATTAAATAATTTCCTATATGTTGGTTTACTTCATATTATATTATATTATATTATATTATATTATATTAAATTAAATTAAATTAAATTATATTATATTATATTATATTATATTATATTATATTATATTATATTATATCCATCCATTATCTACCGCTTATCCGAGGATGGGGTGCGGGGGTAGTTGGTTAGTTCTGTGGCCTCACAGCATAAAAGTTGCTAGTTCGAGACTCGGCTGGGGGAGGTCCTAACAGTGGCATTTGTGTGTGGACTTTCCATGTTCTCTCCATGTTAGCATGGGTTCTCTCCGGGTACTCCGGCTTCCTCCCACAGTCCAAAGACATGCAGCTTGGGGATAGGCTGATTGGAGACTCTACATTGCCCATAGGAGTGAGTGTGAGTGTGTATGGTTGTTCGTCGCAGAAAAAGTATGGATGGGTTTTGCTCAGGTAAAATTAAATATTAGCAGCAGAATAAAAGAGTCTCCAAATAAAACCACCAACAAGTCGAAGATGCTGACTCTAATTTATTGAATTTCTTCCTAATTTCTTCTTCGCATGAAGATTTGCATCATAAAGTCCTGTTCAATCTGACTTTTAAAAAAATGCTGATAGAGGAGACAGTTTGTTGGTGACAGAAACTGCAGGTTACTTTCTAAGAGGCTTAACTGTAAGCAGGTATGTAGTCCTCATGCTAGCTTAGCAATCTCTGGAGAGAGTCCTTGAAATCTTTACTTGTTGTTTTCAGCACTTAACTGTTGTAAAGTGATCAAAGCAACAAATTTCAAGTGTGACCCACCTCTCCTGCTTGACTTTTTATTGCCACGCCAAATAAACTGCTTGCATTGGACACACCCTATCATATCATTGTGAATGAATGAGTTCCCACACATGCACTCCATGCACTGTGCACAACAATGGCTCTGTTCCCACTCTGGATGTTTCTTGCCTATGAAAGAGGCTTAAATGCCTATCTCTGTAATCATGGTGAAAATAACGACGGCAACCCCACATATTCTGCGGACAGCTTTGTCCTCATAAAGGCTGTTTTTAGCCTGGAGATCACATTTCCGGGTGTTTCTCTTTTTATTAAAGTGCGCCCATCAGTTTGTCAGACTTTATTGCTACAAATCCGCCTTCTGTGAAAGTTTAATTTAGAGGACAAAGTAACACATAATCTGCCTCAAATCTGTCAGAAGTGGGAAAATTGTCATTTTGTCGGCTTTGCAAGCCTTCATTAAGGTTTACCTTTTTATTTCCCTCATTCTCACTAATTTTAGACCAGAGGTGTCCAGCTCTGGTCCTCAGGGGCCACGGTCCTGCAGGTTTTCCATGCATCCCTGCTGCAACACATGGGACTCAAACTAATGAGTCAATATGCAGAACTTCAGGCTGTTGAATCCATTTAATTTGATTTTGGTGTGTTGAAGCAACAATGTATTAAAAACCTGCTGGAGAGAGGCCCTCAAGGACCAACTTTGTACATCCCAGATGTTATTTAAGACCTTTTAATAATGCTTGCAGTTAAGTGATTAGTAAAAAAGGTGTCCTTTTCTGCATCTCACATTCCTCTAAAGCGTTCAGTGATTTATGATGGTATCATGAGCAATGCAGCAGAAGCTAGCAGAACTGCATCCATCAGCAATTTATAGTTTTCACGTTAACAGCTGAAGTCCCAAGAAGGTTTATAAATAATTAGTAACGCTAAATATTTTAAGGTTGTTTTCACACAAAGAATTTGTGCTTCCAGAAAGCAGACGTAGAAAATTTGTTAGAGCTTGAATGATCGTTTATTTTTGTTGCTCGAAAACCATTTTCCATCTCTTTTATGTCACTTTATCCATTTGATCAACCACGAATACTCTTGATAAGACAAATAATAAAAGTTTCTAATCTTGTGCAGTGAATGCATTTACTTTGACACTATATCCTCCACCTACATTTCATGATGTCTGTGAAATCTGTGAGCAGCAGAGTAAAAAGCAACACTTTAAATGTGGGACAGGCAATGAAATATAAAAGCTCCTAAATGTGTCAGACAGTAAAACAAAAAAAAAAATCTCCACTGACCTTGGAGATCTGCAAAACCCTCTCACTGTGTTTAAGAGGTTTTATTTGTGATATATGACTGAGTCTAAGGTACATGTACACAAAATGACATTGTTAAAACATTCACGTGTTATAAATCTTCTTGACTAAAATGTAAATTGTGACCTTTTTTGTTAAAAAGAATAGTCGAATGTTTTTCCACTTTGCATAAATCAGATACGGAGATAAAATGCAAAAATGAGTAATCTGCCTGTCCAGATGTTTGCTTTAAAGAACTAAGTATACCTTTACTGCTTCCTTAGGAATTAAAAGGTGTTGCTGATGAAATGCACCAATCAACTGATCATCATTGGTGTGGGTTTCTCCATAAAGGCAGAGGTTTTGTCATCACCTCACACCCTACAAAGTAACATATCGGCATCCTAAGCACAATTATTTGGACACCTTGCAGTCATTGAGTGGGCCATGAACTCCTCTGGATACCAAAGCCTACTAGAATAAAATGTGAGATCATGTGTCCAACAGCAAAAACTTTGAAACTGTCTCGTGCATCAGAATGATGAACAACACAACACCAAATAAGGTGTTGACATGATCCAGTCAAAGTCCAGAAATCCACCAGACTGAAATGCTGCGGTGGTACCTTTAAAGAGCGTCAGAAACCAATGAAGCAAATCTAAAAATTCTACCGCATCCATGCAAGAGACTGATAATATCATCCAAAAACCGTCACTTCAACTTATTGTTGCTCATAAGCTTTTGCAAAGAACCCATTTGTTAACCTGATTGTTTGCGTTTTGACACGTTACAGATCAAGTGGAGTGTGTTCCACAGTCATGAGACATGTGACAAGCTGAGCACAGAGCCAAGTGGTTCCTAATAGGATTCTCATCAGCACACACACAAACACACACACACACTTAGTCTTCATTATACAGCCGCTACATACTGAGAATACCAAGAACAGATTTAAAATGTAAATCCCTTCTGTCTAACTCCAGGAGTCTGTGACCAGCCAACCACGCCAAAGCCCACACTGCCAGTGCACAACAAGCTAACTGTTCAAATGCAGGCTATAAAAAGTAAATGCACAATTAGCTCTTTGTTTTAGAGTGTACATTTGTTTTTAGTTAATCCCAGCCTTTGTTTAGTTCTGTGATATGCTAAATGTTACTGTTGCATTTGAAATGAATAGGATACCAGTGCAGGTTGGATAGTTGCAATGCTTTATGAGACACATAGTCCAGGTGAACCTCAATGCAAATGTGTGCAGCTTCTCGTGAGTGAATTTATGTGAAAGGAGTGTTTCACAGGAAGAATGAGAAAGTATATATCAAAAGCTTTTTCTCAAACGCAGCAGTTGATCCTGTGGTTAGAGTTTGTGATCATAGTGACTTAGACATCTAAAATGAGGCAGAATTGAAACTTCTAAGCTTGCTTGTGAAAGCTTTTGCAAGGAAAGGAAACCTGGCAGAGACTATGAATTCTGTGCTTTTTGAGCAGAAGAAATTCTGCGATGTGCATTCAGTTTAAGCGTCACCTTCAGATAAAAGGCTCTCCTAAAGCTCTGTTTATCTGTTGTCACGAAAGATTCCCCATATAGCAGTAGATTGAATTCACCTTGAGCTTGGAATAAAGTGAAACTCCTGTTTTAGTTTGCAAGAACATCATCCGTGTGCTGAGATGTAAGCAAGCCTATCATTTTAAACTGCTTACTTACTGTATATTATTTCCTTCTCACACGTACACTCACTCTATCCAATCTCTTTAAACCACTTAACTTTCTAACACGTTTCACTCATTGGTTTACATGCGTAATTAAACTGGCAGCTAAAAAAAGGACAGTATAAAAACCAATTAAAGGCAGGTCCGCTCAGCTTCCACTGCTTTTACCAGGCAAGTGAAAGGAAATCAGTTGACAGGCTGGATTTAACCAATCAAATAGACACAAGCTTTCTACTGGATAATTACTATATGGATGATGATGTTTCAGCTGGAAACAATTTATTTAACCACAACTGATGTTGCAAGCAGCTTCACTGAAATATTTGGTGAAATCCTGGTATATAACGGTGGAGTTTGATAGTTAAAGTGGGAACACTTGCATGCATAGTGGGAAAGGAACTTAAAGGATTGGGATTTTACAGCAGTGTAGCATGTGTAGCTGTTTTCCAAAGTGTCTATAAACAGTCATAAAATAGCAATATCTTTTCACAGTAAGGTAACTTGTAACTATAACACCAAGTTATTTATGTTGCATTAACGTTACCTGCTTCTGCAATGTTTTGTACTTAACCTTTGACATGAAGAGGAATATATAT
>JBAMIG010000010.1:4966135-4986530 GCA_037177335.1 Kiunga ballochi | reverse complement strand
ACATATATATATATGTGTGTGTGTGTGTGTGTGTGTGTACGTATTTTAAGGTCTACAAGGATAGAAATAAAAACACAAGCAGCCATAAAATGTCATTTGGTAAAAAAAAAATGTTGATAGGTATAAAGTGGGAATCGCAAGGCCTTGTCTTTATGTCGTATTACGGTCCCTTTGGGATACTACAACAATCAAGCAAAAGAAAGAACAGCACGCTAGAAAACATGCCATGTGTGAGGTACAGGAGCGTTAAAGTACAACAATAATGCTCCATGCCCCAGTGAGGTAACAGATGAAATTTGGTCTTATTGCTTTTATGGCATACGAATTACAATATACTGGGAGCAGCACAGAAGAAAGTGGTGAACCAAAAGTGTAATAAACAGACCAATATACTATGCAATGGGATAAAAGTTCAGCATGTGTTAACTTTATTAGTTCTGCAGCACTTAGAGCTGCAAAATGTCAGGAAGGGGAATGCTGAGCGAATGATATTGCAAGCTGCCGACTGAGGAATATATATATATATATATATATATATATATATATATATATATATATATATCGCCATTAGTTTGCAGTTTTGGAGGTTGGACTAGGATTTTAGGATGATCATACAGATCTGGAGCATCTACAGGCACATCTTTTAGAATATGTCTGTCTGACCAGTACAAGTAAGAGCTGAACTGGTTTGGAAACTGGTTAGTGCCATTCATTATAAGAAATAATTAACAACTAATTAACAGTCAAAATTAACAAACAAACAATGTAATGTCACAGAACAGTCTGTAAAGCACTCTGGATTGTTCGTACACACTTGATGAAGTGTCATATAAACCCAGTTAGATACATGAACTATTGATCTGTGTTTTCTAAACAGATCTAATGTTCTATATGTGTCCATATTTTACATGGTGTGTAAAATCTCCACAGACATAGGACTGAGGCAGTTAGTTGAAGGATTTGTGAACTTTTTTTTATTTATTTAGTCCAAATCTGGAGTGATGTTTAAAGCCTCTGTTTTCCATGTGAGACAAAGGCTTTGTGTTGGTTACACTAAAATGCTCTTTTTTAAAGCCCATAAGTGGTTAAAAAATCTTTAAGATCTATGACAAGGGTTTTGGTTTTGGCTTTGATAAGGGGACACAAATTAACACCATTTCCTAATGTCCTAGTGAGACAACAGTGACATTCTTTAGTGAAAATAGCGCAGGACTGTTGACCGCTTCATACTATTAATTCACAACTTTGGTTTGTTGTGGCAAATAAGTCCTAAAGCACATATTTACCAGTGTTACAGAGACTATACTGAGAGCCGATACTAACACACACTAACTGATTAAGACAGATTGATTATTATACTTTCAAACACTGCATTTTCTCATTTCTGCTGGTACTGATCTCTTTTTTAGGTGGAGTCTTGTAAGAAAATCGTGCATTTAACTGGCCAAGGATGTTAAAACACCATGCTATAGATCAGGCATCTCAAATTCCAGTCCCCAGGGGGCCACTGCCTTGCTAGTTTGTTGTTTTCCTGCTTCAACACAACTGACTCAAATTAATGGGTCATTGTGCAGAACCTGACAACAAGCTATTACATCCGTGCTCCAAATGTGCAGGACATTTGCAGCTCCCTTGAGGACACTGATTAAATCCCTGCTGAGAAGAGAGACTTATTTATGCGGCCGCAAAAAAGATACAGAGCTTTTGGTGCTTTTTCGGGGTCTTTGTAGAAGCAATCTCTAATGGAGCAAACAGCGTAGTTCCATTAGAAACCACGGGGGCAGTACTGATCAGTGTAGCTGACAAATGATCTGTGAAAGGAACATAAGAAGAAGCTATTCATTCATTCATTCATTCATTCTACAGTTATTTGACGCCTTTATCCAAAGCGACTTACATATGATCATCAGTCTTTTTAACCATAGCTATTAATCCAACATGCATGTGTTGTGGGTGGGAGGAAGCTGGAGTACTTGGAGAGATGCATACATGGGGAGATCATGTCAACTCCACATAGAAAGGCTGCTGAACAAACCTCCCAGCCTGGGCTCAAACCAGCAACCTTCTTGCTGCAATGTTTTTAACCTTTTTTTAAATACTTCACTGGCCAAACTGAAAGGCCCACGGCAATCCACTGGCCAAGTTTACACATTTAAATTCCTATTTAATTTGGAATAAATGTTGGAATAAATGTTAACTTCCTCTTAAATGACCATGTGAACATCTATTACTGAATGAAATGGATAAATCCAAATCAAATGTAAGACTAGTTTATTCTAATTTTAAATACAAATTGATTATTTCTGTCTTGCGTACAGTTCACTCTAAGTTTATTCTGGTCATCCTGTGCATGCTTGTCCACCATATTCATTGATAACATACATATTGCACATAATCTTCTACCTCTCCTCTCCTGCACTCCATCTTCCTTCCTCACCTTAGCTGCTGAAAGTGGAATTAAGTATAGGTGAATAAAAGTGTTTTCCTAGTAAACCTCAATTTGGATGAACTGTTTTCCATGTAAACACAAAGGAGAATAATTTGGAATTATTTTATTTAATTTATTTAAAATCATTTGTTTTAAATTACAGAAGGTCACCATACTGTGGCCTCCCGAGTTAGATCCCTGCTACGTCATTCAGTTCAGCATAGAAATATATAGGGAAAAAAAAGGAATATATACAAGGAAACTTCAATTAAAGCCAAAGTTGGAATAGCAACAAAAACAACATGAATCTAGAAAGAGGCCGTCAACAACTAAATGTAAAAAAAGTAGGACACAACTAAATCTTCAAGCAAAAGCCGAAGAAAATCAGAGCAGGTGATGAAGAGGGTTGGTAAACAGATTGAACAGACGAGTGAAACACAGAAACAGAACATGTACGCAGAAAACAGAGTAATAAGACACAGCTGAAACCATTGTGGACATGAACATAAGAAATGAAAACTATCACAGGGGGATGATTACCTTCAGTAAGATTGGAAGTAAAAGATAAGCAAGCTTCAACAGAAAAGGAACAAACAGGAGTTTGCTGTTTGCTCTACTTCCACAGACAGTACGGTTTGTTTACAGCAGTAATACAAATTCCATACAATGCTTTTTAATATACACTGAATCCACTATTCATTCACTCCTCATTCATACTTGTAAAGCTGCTGTGAGCCACAGCTGCCCTGGTACAAACTGATGCCAGCAGCTTTCATACACCATAAACACTGGAGGCAAGCACGAGTTTCCCCAGAGACACAATGAAAACAGGATTTAGATCACCAACCACCTCAGATCATTGGTCACCTGCTACCAACCGATTGCCCCCGCCCCCTCCCCCCTCCCCCAATGGGAACTTTTGGTCTCTGGAAAGGACCAAAAAAGTAAACATAAGTAAAGGTCTTGTCTCATTGAAAGTGAACTCGGATGCAGTTCACTTCCAGTGTGAAAGCAAACAAACCATCAATTGAACCAAAGTGATGAAGGACACTTCATATTGCATGATGCGATCTAGCTTGTTGCCTCATTTTGGACAGGTTCTGATGAAGACCGCATTAGGCTTGAACAAAAAGGTAAAAATCAAAATACCAAGACTGAAGTTGGACCTATGGTGGTAAAAATTGGGACATAATTCTGTGACTGCTCCTTCATCCAGGAAAATGTACTGACGTTATTGTAGTCTGCAGGATGAGAAGGATCAATAGTCAGACTATTTAATATACGTTATCGCTTCTAATAAACAGTGATATTTAAATAATAATATAGAAAACATTTGAATGTTTGCTTCACCTATAGCCTAAAAGCTACCATCAGATTTGTTTTAATCAATTGGCTGCAAAAGTAGAAAACCCTCAATGAAAATATGTGAGGCAAAAGACACTGCTACGTACAGCATTTCATGAGAAAATAATTATTATTAGTCCATCTAAGCTTATTATAGAGCGTGCTAACCCATTAAATAGAAAATCAGAGGACATATGAGGGTAGTAGTTTCTATTCAGCACAAACAGACAGTATATAAGCAGAAAGACCAAAGTACAAATCAGCACCATATCATCTCCTCCCTGAAAAAATTACCAGCCGAAACCGGGCCAAATCTCCAGGCAGTCACATTCTTTGTCCCTGATGAAGGCACTTTAGAGCCTAAACTCAGCCAAGTCCTATAATTGTAGATTATTTCTCTTCCCACACATCCACTTCTAAAACTGAAGCTGATGATCTTTATTATATCATTAGAAATCTGCGATGGCGAGACTCTGAAGCCTTCTACAACCTTGACTAATTAACCAATCAAGAAAAGCTTCAAATAGGTTAATCTGATACCCAGGGAGCAGACAGAGTTTTAATAGAGCCACACAACCTAACTGGGTTACCTTCTCTTCTCTTCTCTTCTCTTCTCTTCTCTTCTCTTCTCTTCTCTTCTCTTCTCTTCTCTTCTCCTCTTTTTCACACTGGACTTATACAACAAATCCTATTTAAATATTCTAAAAAAAAGAGTTTTGTTCTCTCTATAATCATCTGCCATATTTATAAGCAGCATTGCCGTAAAGGGAGACTATTTAACTGCATAAGACACAGCGCTCACAGATTAAACAAACACACAGCGATGAATTTTTTATCTGTTCTGCTGAAGGTTGAGCTTCATGGTTTATAAAACAGTTGGTGATTATTAACAGATGCACCGTGTTCATGTTTTAGATGCATGAAGCATCCAAAGCAGGAGACTTGTTGGTGCATGTTGCGTGGTCTAAAATGTGAAGGAAAATCCAGGAGACCTGACAGTGAGGTCCAACCTAAATTATAGTTAAGTGATCATGTAGGCAGCAGAATCTGACATCTTTTATCAGATAGATTTCTCCCTGATATATGGATGTTCTCATGCATACCGAATGTATGCATCCATCATTTTCTATAAATGACCTCACTTAAATACACACTCTTCTTTTTAAATATTGTGATGAAGACTGTTTGAGTGGAGTTGCTTCAAATAGTCTCAAAGTCCAGCTTCCAGATAATGAGTTAATGTAAAACAAAAACATTTTAAGCATTAATACGATTTAGAAATTTCTACAGTCATGGTAGATTCAGTTTGTTTAGTTTGACTTGTTCTGGTTTCACAAGTCTTTCCATCTTCACCTCTCTGAAAAGATGCCTTTCATAATTTCATCATTTTCACCCTTTCATGATGTATGTATAATATTTGATCAGGTTCAGAGACGTTTTGCATCCTGTTAAACATTTTAGCTTAGAATATTTTTTGTGCACAATCTGATGCCGCTGCTGGAGACAGTAATAGTACAAAAAAAGGCACTACATTAAATCAAACATATCAAGCAGTAATAAAAGCTAACTACACAAAAAAAATCATTTTGTTTTATTTAGTTTTTTAAAAAATCTTTTTTAAAACAATCTCTGGATATTTGATGTTTTTTATTGCATCAGGCTTAAATGGTTCAAACTTTGCAATCCAAACTCGTCTGATGTGGTAGAATCTAATACATGCTTTTCTGGAGCTGTCGCTGCCCAGCAGCATCCTGACGCTGAGAAACTGCTCTGGTGTGGCGCGGGTCAGCACTGCTAGAACCTTTTATCAGACGAGCTTCTAAATGACCAATCAGATGAATGCTTTGAAATTCTTTGCATGTCTAGTGGTGAACACATTTTTAGCATTATTTCTGCACCTGAAAGTTTATATTTTAGTGTTTAAATTCTTGTCTAAAGTGTCTAAAATCTTATTGTATTCTGATCTGCTCTGTGAAACCACAGAAACATCTTACTTTTTACCATCTTTCTGGGAAATTCTCACTTTTTATGATAAACCCGGATGTCAACATGATCATTTTTGTGGTTTATAAAAATGAAATTTATAAAACTATTGTCTTTGTTGCACTAACTCATAACTGAGACAAGAGATTTGCACCCCGTAGCATAAACCTTACAACAATAAGCAGTATTTATGTGCTGAAGACTGATGCAATTAGCACAAGGGGGGTTAGGAATGAGAATATGTTGGTTTTCAAAGCTCTACCAGTTCATGCAGTGCATTCGGTGCCCTAACACCACTCCCTGTCATGTTTTCGCTGCTTCTGGCATAAGCAGTAATTTTTGGAAAATGACTATCATTAAATATTTATTAGTTTCAGTATGGGGTGCAGAAATGCCTTGGAACGGATTATGATCACTGCTATTTTCATTTGCCATTGTCTGAAGTACATAAGATATAACATAAGTGCACATCTCTACATGCACCCACTCTTTATACTGTAAGTCTTAAGCAGGAAAATAAAGCAGAGATTTTCCTGTAGCATCTAGACAAGTTTAATCGTTCATGCTTTTGGTTTTTAACATTTGTTAGAGATTTATGAACACGTTTTATTTTCCCTGATGGACATTTTATCATGATTTTCATTAAACTTTTAATCTGTTAGGATATTCACTCACCAGAAGCTTTCTACTCAAATATCTAATCAGCCAATCACATGGGAGCAGCTCAACACATTTAGTCATGTACACATGGTGGAGACGACTTACTGAAGCGAAGCTGTGCATCGGAATGAAGTGACTTTGAATGCGGCACGTTGTTGGTATGAACAGCTGATATACTGGTCTCGGTAATGTCGGAGGTCAGGGGAGAATGGGCAGACTGGTTGAAGGTCACAGAAGGGTAACAGGAAGTGAAAAGGGGAATTGGGTCCAACCAGGTAATGCAGAACAGCTTCTCTAAACACATAAAATGTCCAGCCTTAAAGCAGATGTTCTGCAGCAGCAGAAAACCACACTGGGTTCCCCTCCTGTCAGTGAAGAACAGGAAACTGAGGCTACAATTCACACTGAAACTGGACTGGATGGAAGCATGTTGCTTTTCCAGTGAGTCTCCATTTCAGATGGTAAGATCAAAATTTAGTGGAAACGTCATGAAATCATAAATCCATATTGCCTTGGATCAAGGCTTCAGGCTGCTGCTTGTCTAATGGTGCGGGAGTAGTTACTTGTCCCACTTTGGGCCTCTAAGTACCAACATAGTTTAACCACCACATCTGAGTATTGTGGCTGGATGTTCCTCCTTCATGACCACAGTGCAGCATCTTATACTTCCTGCATAATACACCATGTCACAAAGCTTACTCTTCAGTTGCTTTATCGAACACAATGAGTTCACCGTATTTCAATGATCTCGATCCAACAGAGCGGCTTTGGTATGTGATGATTCTCAACATGGATGTGCAGCAACTGTGTGATGCTTCATGTCAATATGGAGCAATATCTCTGGGAATCTCCAACACCTTGTTGAATCTATCACACCAATAATTAGGGCAGTTACGCAAGGCAAAATAAACCCCAAAAAATGTAGCGAATGTATTTGTATTTAAAAATGCTGGAGAAGTTTGTAATAAATAAAATTATGCTGATGATTCAGCATCATTAGTCTTGCTGTAAACTCTCAGTGAGCTTGAACAGACTGAACTTTCTGTAGTCGTTTCAGGACAAAAGGCTTGGGATTTAAATGAAAAGAAGCAGCAGTGACAGGAGACCTTCATTAATTACACCAGATATAGAATTTGGTAACAGAAATATAAAATAATAGAATAATTAAAGGTTTTAAGCCTAATTGTTGATCAGAATGTTTAGAAATATTTTCCTTTTATATAACAATATATCCAAATCATATATGTGGCATCGTAGAACGAATAAAATGTTACCTTTAGCATGGTTACGACCACCTGTAACCTCCTGTTAAAGTCTCTTGTTATGACAGATTTTCTATAGCAACCAATGAGCGTGGGTACCTATTGTTTGACAGAAACCAGTTATTTTATATAATATGTACCCGACAGACACCTTCCTTCTGGCAGGAAAGAAGCAGTTTTGTACTGTTAGTTTGTGACGGGACCACTCTGTCTACAATGAGAAGATACATGACAACTAACTAGGTTCTTAAATGTTCTATATTAGGTTTAAAATCAATGAATTTGTTATTTTCATTGTGCACATGGTGACCTGTCAGCACGCTTAAGTTGAAGATGCATCATGTCAGTCTGTGTGCAACGTGGTAGAACACCTATTACATCCCCCTTTGTTCCCCAAATGGATCAGTAGACAGAGCTATCAAGCTTCCTGGGCATGTGCGGGCTTTGTTCTCTCTGGGTTATTACACCTTCTTTAAATTTCATGTCTTCACCTGGGACCCTGTGTGCTGACAGCCTCATAACTCTTTCAACTCTGATGATCAGCTTTGAAATGCCTCCACCTAGGAGGATACAGACGTTTGATGTAACCTTCGCTGATTTAGTGCCAGCACTTAACTCCCAATTAGTACCGCTTTGCTGTTTTCTGCTACAACGATGTGAGCGAGTTAGAATGGCTTCAGTGGAAACGGCGCTGTCGCAGATTTTCCCGCTAATGTGACATAAAAACAAAAGGTACTGTTGACTCTGTTCCTTGAGAGTTTCTTTTTGCCTTTTTTTGTTTTGTGAGGTACAAGTAGGGTTCCCAGGGCTACTGTCTGTCAAGTGTTCATCTCAGCTGTCTCCTAGAAACCTTTTCATCTTAGTCTGTCTCTGTTGAGCGTGAAAGAGCCCCCAAGGGAGATAGTGAGCGAGAGCAAAGGGATCCCTGCTCCATTTTTTATCAGATTTGTAGGTCTGAGGCCTAGTTTTCCCCCTCCCCTGTGCTTGCTCTGTAAGTACCACATAACCACATGCTTTAAATGTTAGATTTACTAGTTATTTCAATATAGTTGAGTAAGC
This sequence comes from Kiunga ballochi, assembly GCA_037177335.1. NCBI lineage: Eukaryota > Metazoa > Chordata > Actinopteri > Atheriniformes > Pseudomugilidae > Kiunga > Kiunga ballochi. The sequence goes on along the minus strand of JBAMIG010000010.1, from coordinate 4,977,794 downwards.
ATGATTTAAAAGCTATTGTGACTTCAGCCATGTTTAATGTAAATGGGAATAGTTAGGACCAGCATGACTGGGATTGAACTTAAAGAGGTTGTTTGTTTGGCTGATTAAAAGTGTGGCTGCTGATCCGCTTATCTGATGTGGGGATGACTTTTGTCATGGCTACACTAATAAATGCTCAGGTGAACATGTTTAAATATACGGCATAACATCCACATAGGTCTTATTTGTAGAGGAAAGAAGTCGACTCTTTCACACAAGAAATTCTACATTTAAAATGTCTTATTCATAGGATTTAAGTTTTCATAAATTAAAGATTATTTCCTGTTTTACAGAGATATTTATGCATTAAACTACCCTAAATTCTGACTCCAATCTTTAATCTGAGAAATTTATTCAGACTAAATAAATCTGTAAATTCTCAATACTGGAATGGGCCATGCAGACTTTTGCCCATTACCGTGGTGGTGCAGTGTTTAGCGCTGTGGCCTCACAGCAAGAAGGTCGCTGGTTTGAGCCTAGGGCAGGGAGGTTTGAACAGTCCCTGACTTTACATTATTTTGAAAGTCAGGGACTTCCTCTTCTGCTACGTCAGCAAAATGGCACCGTTTTAGTGCACAAAGCGTCCATCACACATTTTTTGTTCAGTAAATTTGCACCAATTACATCACATTCATTAATGCATTGATATGGTTGTAGGATATGAAGCTTGTTCTATAATGTATTCACTGTAGTGTGTGGCATATAGACTCCCTAAATAAGCAGCTTGGTGGGCATGTATTAAAAAAGGTGTTTAATGTGTTTATTTAGTTGATATTAGCTGTGTTCAAAGTTTGCCCAAAGTTTAAAATCTGATTTGGAAACAGAAAAACATGTGCTACAGACCAGGCTCACAGAGTTTAAAATACATTGGAGGTAAGGATGTTGTCTTGTGGGAATTGACAGATCCACCTAGTTTCTGAGCTCAACCCACATATTGCAAATGAAAAACTAGAATGCTGGATCCTCTTTTATTACTTCATTTTTTTAGGTGCAGGATGAAGTTGTCAGAGTCTGTCATAGGAAAGTACTGGCATTGAAGGGTACCACTGTTTATAATAAGGCAGATCTTTAAATCTGTTTGTTTGTTGCTACCTTATTTTCTGCTGCGTTCTTGCTTTGATTTAACAGACTCTGAAGCACTAATAAGGGATAATGGGACAATTAACATGTGTGCCAGTTATTGGGCAGTTTGAGATGAAGCTAACTGTGCTGAATGTTGTTGGTGGACCAGGAAACAGTGTTAACTTTGAGGCTGCTGAGATTGTCCCAACTATGTATGAATGGCACTGTGAAAGTACAAGTCTTAAATCAGCCCTGATTTTGTTATATTTCTATTTTTGAGCAATATCTTTTAAGGTTACAACAAGTTGTTTTTATTACTTACTACTGAAGGTCTTACAAAGCCTTTTTGGGACATATTCTTCCTTTTCACTAATATTCAGTCCAGTTTTGTACATTATCCTTTTCAGAGGAATGTATTTTTGCTTTTTTTAAATTGATTTATTAAACCACTTAACCATCACCTACAGTATAAATCATTCAAGTATAAAACAAATGCACAAACAGCCTGTTACAACATCATACTTTTTGATCCCATTTGTTTAGCTGCATCTATTAAAACTGGGATTTTCACTAAACTATTAGCTGAAAACTCAGAAGATCTCAGAAATATGTGCAGCATGTCCTTAAAATGTGATAAAACTGGACAAGTTGAAGACAAAAGAAGTGTCAGGACTAAAAAAAATACCCCAACCAGTTGGTGAACAGTATCTGAGCAAGACTTCATTGAAGTAGCACAACATACATTTCTGCTCTACAAGCTCATTTACACTGGATGACATTTATTTTGTACCTTCCTGCAGCTGCCTTTGCCCTGCAGCATTCTGATGCTGAGAAACAGCACTTCAAACAGTTTTTTCCCCCAAGCATCACATTACAGCAGGATTTTAGCACCATATTGTACAATAGCAACTGGATATCAACTTGCACTATTTAACAAAGAAACACAGGGGAACAGTATCAAACGAGGAATTGAGAAGAAAGAGAGAATAAGACAGAGCAAGAAATATGACAAGAGTTAACATAGATTGACATTTACTAGTTGAATATAGCCCAGAGTAGAGACAGGATGAAGACAGATACTTTTTATGGGGTGAATTAAATTTAAAAAGCTGACATAATTCAGTAGTGTTCCTTTAAACACTTATTTGTTTGCATCTGACTAACAGGGAGGGAAAAAGGGTTCTTTGCTGGCTTCCTTTTGTTTGGACAGTAATTGTAAAATCAGCGTTTTTAACAAATGGTGGAGGTAACAGTGAATAATGTAGTAAGGAAAATAAAGCACTAATGGGGAAACAAACGTTTACTCATCCTTTACAGGAACCATGTGGAAGAGATGGCTCAGGCACTTTTACTTCCACAAAATGTTGATCAAATCAGTTGTTGGTGAAAATTTTGGCTTCATTAAATAGTAGATGAGGCAGTCAGAGGATTGCACAGTATCAAAACCCCAAAAATTGACATTATTTAGTCATATGTAGATTCAATTTCATCATCTAGAGTGAAAACTTTCTGACCCATTTATTTTAAGCTCAGATTAAATAATTTGATTCACATAAAAATACTGCCCTATTCTGTTGTCTGAGGAAAGGTGGGACTTTTGATACTCGTGTACATGACAGATAAGGATGAGCACATTTGTAATGGTAAGTGTATTGCTACAACACAGAGGGTCATTTAACAACCAGACAGCCAGGGGACCCACTGAGGTGGTCTCAGCCCTCTTGAGTTTGCATCAAGGGCTGAATTCCAAAGCTGTGACATTCCTGCTTGTCTGTATTTGGATGGATACTCTCTGCAGTAGTAGCAGCTGGCAATGAGCCTTAGGATGGGAGACTATCCTGCTCGTCTTGCCTTTATTATTCCTCTCGCCTCTCACAGGACTGAAGACTAATAGCAAGAAGAGGAGATGAGCGGCAGAAAAGCCTAGCAGGGGAGGCAGTGAGATGAGAAAGAAGAAAGAAAATTTTAATTTTATGAGAAAATGGGTCTGTAATTTCCCCTTATTTACATCCATCAGTTCAGCACAACATCAATGTGAATTCTGTGCTAAAAAAGAGGAAAAAAAGCTTCATCTCTGTCAGAATCAAGGCTTACCCTCACAGCAAGGATATTCTATTATTTGTATTATTTGTATGGCTATTTAGTTAATTAATGATAGGCTCTTTGACCCTGGGATAAATGCTCCGTTTTTGCTGTGTGTTGGAAAGTATTTAGCATGGCGTGCTAATTACCGCAGCTTACATAAAAGCAGATAAACACTCATTTTTAATCCATGCTTTGATTTCTATAAGGCGATTAGAAGCCAGTTCATCCCACAAACACTTTTATCACTGTAATATTGATTTACAGCTTTTTCATTACAATATAAACAGACAGATTTTGACCCAAAGCAAAACATTGTACAATTAATATACAAACAAATACATTTGTGACTAAGCTTGGTTTTTATACAAATAAATGTGCAACGTGAGGATTTCAATGCTTGACGTTTACATATGTTTATGTCCTAAAATTTTGAAAAAAGTGTTCTTGTGAGCAGCATATTGGTCACATGCATAATCATTTAAATGGAATTAAAGATTATAAAGGAATAAGTGAAAACAGACATGATGGAAGAAGAGATCGAAATAAATCTAGAAATAGTATTTTTTCAGGAAGAAACATTTTCCCTTATAAGGTCCATGTGATAAAGGGATAGCATAGTGTGGATGTGAGCAAACCGCACGTAAGATACAAGCATTAACTCCACCTGCAGCGGAGGGGAAGAAAAAAATTTAAAATAAAGGATTGGATTGAGAGAAATATATATTTTCTTTATAACTCTCACCAATGACTTATGTTCCCTATAGCAGTCCATTTTAAACTCATGTAGCATCAAATGTGTATCCTAGAAATACTTTTTTCTTTTTGTTTTTTACTAAATTTAATACAACACTCTCAAAAATCACACTGGATGCACTCAAAAATGATGATAAATGGAGAAAACTAGTAGAGGCAATAACTGAATGGGCAGGTGAAAGCTGGAGAAAGTGGTGATTTTTCTTTTTTAAATTTAAATAATAGGCAGTTTCACTTCCTTTCTGAGATGCCTGGAAAGAATTATTGTTAGTGCTCTAAAGTGCAGCCAAATTTGTCAGAGATTGGACAAACGCAACACTATCCAAGTCAGACACAGATTTAATGGTTCTTAAATCCCCCAAAAAATAAGAAAGTTGAGGGAACATCTGAAGACAAAGAGACAGTATTTTCATGCTTTGGTAGAGGTGTGGATCCAAATGCAGAGCAAAGAGCAGCAGGCAGAAGCAATGGCAGAACCAAGTTTAATAAAAGACCAGGGTGACATGAACAAGCTAACTAAAACCAGGTAACCCAATGACCTAAAGAAAAATAAGAAAACAACACACACACATTAATTTATTTGTTACATGTGTTAAATAACATTTGATTTTAGTGTACCATTTAATACAACTTTATAGGTGTACATTCAATAAGACATTTGATTATTCAGTACATCCTTAGTAAAATAAACATATTTATTTCTTGTAGCTGGTTCTTCTTTTCTGTCATCCATGGTCTAACAGGAAGGGTGTTTTACTTCTTAATAAATGCTGCTTGCACCTATTTTTATAGTGCAGGCACAACAAACTGTCAATAATGCAAACATGTCAGCATATTTGTTAGTAGTTTGCTAAGGTAATTAGACTTTGTAAATGCATTCTTCATGTGACAGGGTGCAATTACATGTTTCACCAGTTTTCCCTCTGACTTATGAAGATCAACAACCTTAACAGAAAACATTTTATGCCATTTATTCAAAAGTGCCATCATTCCCTCAGGCCTAATTGAATATTTGTTACATGTTTTGACACAGAGCTACAGAACAACAGCTCATTTTGAATAATAGATTTATAGTTATGCTCATAACAGCAGGTTTTAGACCATACAAATGTATTTGAAATAAAATATGCATTTATGAAATTAAGGAATTTTCAGGAACCAACATGAGAGTGCACACTGCCATACATAAGAACTGCCACGCTCTACAACACATTGAAAAGAGCTCACACTACGACACAATGAATAGAGAGCTCCCACGTATGGAAGCGCTCACACTGCCACACACTGAAAAATAACACGCTGGCCAAATTAGTCATGGGTCTTATGTTTGGTCCAGTTGGCCAAATTAAAGCTAATTTTTGCTTATTTTCTGTGAAAATTCATCTTATTTTCATTTTGGCAAAACATCTTTGTGAATTTGACATCTGTCCTCTAAATAAATATTGTCAGACAACTGCTGAGCATAAACCCCCAATAAATAGAAATGCAGAAACAGGTTGTAAATAATAATAATAACAGGCATTTCATGATGTCAATCTCTTAATTATGAATGATGAAGGATGAATGAAGATTGTATTATTTACAGCAGAAATATCAGGCACAATGAATGGAAAGCAGAACATATGTGGGCAGCGTATTACCTTTGTGGAGGATCATTTCTTTTTTCTTTACCTTTGTATTGTTTAAACAACTGTTATTTTAAGGAATGGATATATTTTTCTATTTATTTCAGATTTTTTTTTTTACTTATTCACCCTGTAACAATATGTGACATTTACTTTCTTTTGTGCTCCTGTGTGAAAGATTTAAGGTTTCCTTTTATACCTCTGTTTAACTTTTCATGCTTTTAAAAAGCATGTTGCAATTGTCTTGTGCATTAAATGTGCTTTGCAAATAAACATGTTTTGCAATAATAACCTGAAGTTTCATATTATGTAGAAACCGCTGTCTTGGGTTGGTCCAACACTGGTTGTGTTCATGGAAACACATAAGCTGTCTGTTTGCTCATGCTTTGCTCATGTCACTGTAACATGAAAAAATTAATGGTTTTCACTAAAACCGTTGACCGATTAATATTTTTTCAGAAAGGTATGTCAAGAATGTATGATTCACATTAAAATACATAAATATAATTGTTGATAAAAAATTTGTTCAAACTTCATATTTTGTAATAGTTTCAGCTGTTTCATTTTGCTGTGTAGAAATGCTCCGTTTGTTTTTTTCCCTTGTTCATTATCATTTTAATTAGAAGTGCAAGTCAAGTGTATATATTAAAAAGGTAAAAATGTTATTGCTGAGCAGGGTAAAAACCATCAGTTAATTAGTTGTCAGATCCAGTTACATTACAGTCCACAGCAAAGTCATTTTGAAGTATTACCTAACCTTATATACCAACGTTTTTTCATTTATTCTAATTACCTCTGCCAAGGAGGTTATGTTTTTGTTTGTTTGTTTATTTATTTGTTTATCTGTCTGGAAGCAATACTCAAAAAGGTATTGATGGATTTGGATACAATTTTAGGATATGTTGGGATCCTGGATCTGGATCACTTAGAAATGTTGAGTAACATTATGGTTATGTTTTCTAGGTATTCAATATTATTAACCCCAATTAAATAAAAGCTAATTTCATGTTCTGTATATAGTGCAGAGAATACTGTTGTTGCATTTCAATGTGTACATCAATAAGTATTCTTTAAAATGATCCACATTTAGAATCAGAAATGGTTCTAGCTCAATGGCCACCCTAGGCAATATTTGGGTTGTACGTGAGTTTGTGTTTGTGAGACAACACTATTAAAGTTTTTTATACTTCTAAGAAGACGTTCATTTTTGGGTTTAACCTCTTTGTTGTTGTTGTTGACTCGTTAAAGTTTGAACTACTGTAAGACGTTTCATAAGGGTTTTAAATCTGTTATTTCCACCTCAACTGGGAAATAAACTTTCCTTGTTTTTAAATTGCATTATTTACTAAAAAATGCTTACTTTCCCTCATGTTTTAATTTTTTTTATGTTATTGTCTTTCTGTATTAGGTAGTTGTTTATCAGTTTAATGTTTTTATTTCTTCTGTTTATTTTATGTTGCTGCTTTTTGTAATTCTGTGAATTCTCTCATTTTCTTTTTTCTTTCATAAAAGTTTCCCCTTTTCCACCTTTCCTTATTTGCTATTAATAGTTTTATTCTCTACGTTCCTTTTGTTTCATTTTCCTTCATTTGATTCCATTTCCTGATTTTTTCCTTCCATCTTGTCTCTTTCTTCTTTCTTTTCCTCCTGTGCATCCTTACTTCCTACTCTTCTTTTCACATGTTCTTCCCAAATTTCCACTCTTCTTTTTTCTTCTTTCTTGTTTCATCACTTTCTTTACTTCATCAGTTTTATTATTTCATGCTTTGGCTCCCTCTCGGTTTTGAAATACATTTTCCCCCTGCTATAGCTCCCTGCCATTTTTCCTTTTTTCCTCCCTTTTTCCTTTCCTTTTCTTTTCTTTCCTTTTATTTACTTCCTACCTTCCCTTCCTTTATATCCTTCCATCTGCTGATTGTACTTGGTTGGAAACAAATACAATTAAAAGGCACACAGCTCATAATATTGACAGATAACATCAAAGAGAAATTCATGTCAGTAATTCGGTGATGAACTGATTAATTTCCTTTTCACATTTATTATGTTATTACTTTCTTTATGTGCAAAGGCTCCAAGCTGTTTTTCCAACTAATAATGATCCCGTACATATAATTTACTCCAGAGACTGAGATAAATTACATTGCATACGTCTTCATTCCTCACTTATATGTATCTTCTCATATTAATAATATTTTCTTTTTTTCCCTCCCCTGATCAATACCCAGCTCACAGGAAGCAGTTTATTCAGGCTTAGAAATAAGGAAGTCTTCATGTAGGTTGTTTGTTATTGTTATGTTGATTAATGAAATTTTAATGAGTAAATCTAATTAAATGTTTTTATCATCTTAGTGTTTCTACTTAAGATGCAATGTCCCACGTGTCAAGGTTTATTCTGGGACTTTCTGCAGACCTTTTTTCAAATATTTTTTGCACTGTTTACTCATCAATCTGAATGTCAGAACAGTAAAAACACATCTTTATTACTTCCTGGTACAATAAATAAATAAATAAAAAAAAATTAAAAAGGACAGCACCTCCCATCTGTCATATGGGGGTACTGGAGACACTTCAGGGATAGAAAGCAAACATTGAAGGAAAACTTTTTACTCTGTCTGACTGAATGGGTGTTTGTATGATGAGACTAGTCAGTTCCAGCGGATTATTATACATATGATGCAATGTAAAAGTATGAATATGTAAATTACTTCTAGATTTTAGGATATTACTCCAAACATTATATGAAATACTTTACTTTTTACTTTCAGAAGCCTGGTTTGAAATGTTTGGTGATTGTATAACTCCATTATGATCTGGAAGCTTGAATGTAAAACATGAATATGTACAACTAATCAAATATGTACATAAACTATAATTTCACCAATAAAAATGTTAATATATCTGAAAATATAAATTATGTAATGGGATATATTTAATATATCTAAAATGCATTCAAATTAATTTATATTTATATTTAATAATTTGCTTTTATTTATTGATATTGAATAAAAATATTAAAATACTGTAAATAGGTATATCAATAAAATAATTATTGTATTTTTATATATTAAATATATGCAATAAAGATATCAAATGAAATAAAGAATTAAATTAGAAATGCAAATAAAGAAAGGTATTTAAATGTGTAGCAAAATATTGTTGAAAATTAACATATTTTTCTACAGAAATTTCAGGTTGATTAAAATACTTCATCTTCTTCTTCTTACAATACTTCATCTTAAAAATGTACTTAGAATTTTGAGATTTAAAGATTATTATGTTGGTATTTTACTGATCCAACTGCATGCAGATGAGACTGCGATGCATGTTGGCTGAAATATCATTCGACAGGTAGGATGCTGAGAGAAGTCTCACGGGTGGACTTTTTCCGGTCAGGAGACTTCTTCCTTAAGTGATCGTTTTCTACAGGAGTTCATCTAATTATATTCATGCTGACGGAGCCAAAGTAGCTAATCACACTCTGCAAATGCAGAGCTCTCAAATAATTCAAAAGCTGCAGCTGAGGCCCTGGCAAAGACAAAAATCTACGAGAGGAGGAGTCACATATATCTTTTGTGTCTGCCAGAAATGACTTGCGAGCCCTTTGAATGATCAAAAAGACATTAGTTCATCCAAAAGTATCTGGTAAGGATTTAATCTCACACCTCATTTACTCTGTCCTTACCAAACCAAAAATTCAAACTTCCCACGTTTGCACCTTATAGCACAAACACGCGCCTCAACAACAAATGAAAAGGGAACATTTATAACTAAATGAATCTTGCATGAATTATTTGAATGTGCATTGTTTTCAGTCTGAGCTTTGAGAGCTTAGTTTTTTCCATTGTTGGATAACAAATTAAAGTTTTTTCCTTGAAGCATGCTGTGGGAGGATGTTTTTCACTCACAAGTTTGAAAGGTGTGTAAACCGCATCTGATTAGAGGGATTTCATTTTTTTCTTTTGAAGATATTTTACTGTAGTTGTAACATGAAACAAACATAAAGCAAACAAACATAAAATAAAATCAATGGTAAAAAAGAGAAAGACACAAAGAGAAGTTATTGAATGAGTAAATACATATTTGGCAATAACTCAGAAATGTTGATTATATCCTTTTTCTTAAATATGTCAATATGTCAAAATAACACGCACGTCCCACAAAAGTAATGCTGCTGCTGGAGCAGAAAAGGGATATTGATATGAAAAAGTAAAGCCCACACACCTGAAGCTACTCCTTAGAGAGTTTTTTTTTTTTTTTTGCTGTAATGCTGTAACTATTTCTCTGAGGACAAATATTACAGCAAAGTAAAACTAGTTGTAGACTTTACTTTTTTATCATGGCTTTATAAAATGTATATACTGACTATGAAAACTACTACAACTACGTCATTATATACTTCTGTAGCAATGAGGCTGATGTATGTCAACAGGATCTAACGTTATGCCAACACTGCTAACAGGAACCCAATGAAAAAAACTTAGCTTTAGGCTAATTTAGACAGTAGCTTTTACTTACTTGATGACAAAGCTGCATCTTCTTTCTCCTGCTTGAGCTCATTTCATCTAATATTGGTTCATTTTTTTGAATGCTCTGGTCATGCAGCTTTTTTTTTTATGGGTGAAGGTGAAGATATCTTGTGGTCTTTGCAAAAACAGTTCAACATATTTTCAAACTAGCTGGGGTAGTAAGCCTCTCTTGCTGATCTACTCATCCAATGTCTCTATCACAGTCTGCTGACATGCAGGGAAAACACATTTTTATTCTGCATTGGTACGATCTGTCCTTTTCCCGCAGGTGTAGTGTCAGGATTTGCATACTGTCATGGCTCCTCTGTACTCACTAACCCGTTGAATGTATCAACATTCACTCACATTATTAGCAAGGGTTTTAAATATATTTAAAAGATATAGATTATTATCTACAGTCCTCCAAGGATTTTCATCTTTTTCTCCTTTTGTGAATACTGTTCCCCATCCTAAAGATGATCTTTGTGATTCTTGTCCCAGCTTCTATAAGCGTTGGAACAATGTCATGGCAAAGATTTTTCCCCAAGATTTTATTGTGCTCACTCTGGATTAACCTTTGGCTCGAGGATCAGACTGCAGGGATTTCACACAGATCTCCTCAGTCTGAGTAAATAACAGCACACAAAAATGAAATATTCTTGCTACAAGTATTTGATCGGGACAAAACGGCTTATCCATCTGGAACAGGAATAGCAGGATTTTATAAAGTGGCAATTGAATTTAAAGAACTATATTTTTACAGTCTCATTGTGTAATCAGTGACTGATAATGACACAATTAACTGAGAACAGGAGTGAAAGAATTATCTCCTTCTCCAGGATGTAGATAGTGCGTTTCCATGGCTACAGCTCAGTAGTGAAGCAAGGCTTTCTACAGTGTATAAAAATGGAGACACTTAAAGCCTATAATAAATTTCCCATTGTCTTCTTTTCAAATTATCTTCTTTTCAACTGGGTGTACTTTCTGCTTTATATAAAATGTTTCTGTTTTTATTCCCATCTTAAATTGCCTAAAATTGAGTGAGTTTCCTTCATTTTTTTTTGTTTCCAGAAGGCGAGTTGCCTCAGAGTCAAGGGTTTTAGACATGTCAGAAAAACTGGCATGAGGACAAAGATCAAGAGAGATTTTACTCATATTTGCTGCCCCCTGTCCCAGGAGAAAAAGCTTTGAAAGAGCTTCAAGACTCAATTTATTTATGTTTGACAAGAGTCAATACTACAGATTCTGTGTGGTTGTAGATTAAACTGAATATGTCCATTAAAACTGAACAAATATTGCTAACTGTGTGGACAGAGAAAAATGTGACTGAAAGAACAGGGAAGATAAAGTGATTGCACAATAAATACAAATTATAATAACCCAGAATCATCTAGCTAGTATTTCTAAAGCCTCTGCGTGCTTTTCTAAAGAAGGTTTAAATAATAGATCTATTTTCAGGACTCCACTGTATTTAGGTTTCAGATTTTGGCCGGAGCACCGGGACATTGAAAGACTTCTTCTAAACCACATTTTAATGTTTGTTTTTTTTTGCTTTGTTTTTTTGCATCTTATTCTTTGTTTTTTTTTTTT
>JBAMIG010000010.1:4950454-4966035 GCA_037177335.1 Kiunga ballochi | reverse complement strand
CTTCTTCTAAACCACATTTTAATGTTTGTTTTTTTTTGCTTTGTTTTTTTGCATCTTATTCTTTGTTTTTTTTTTTTTTATATATAAACCTTATTTCTCATTCTCATCACAGTGGAATGGGAGAATCTCATCATGGTGGAATGGGTGATTCCCATCATGGTAGAACGGAAGATTCTCATCATGGTAGAATGGGAGATCATCATCATGGTAGAATGGGAGATCATCATCATGGTGGAATGGGTGATTCCCATCATGGTAGAATGGGAGATCATCATCATGGTGGAATGGGTGATTCCCATCATGGTGGAATGGGAGATCATCATCATGGTGGAATGGGAGATTCCCATCATGGTAGAATGGTATGGCAAAACAGGATGTGCTTCATGTCAATCTGAGGAATGTTTCCAAAACCTTGTTGGATCTATCATACCTTGAATTTAGGCAGTTCTGAAAGTAAAAGTGGGCGAATTCTGGTTTTACAAAGGTGGGTCAGAAATTGTTCTTTCCTCCCTGCCCAGTGAAAGAAATGCAAACACCAAAATTGCTGAATGGCCCCACTAACCATTTTCCTTCTGAAAAGTTATCTCGCCTCCACAAAGCAGATGTGGAGATGACTTATAAATCTGCCTCATATCTGATGAGTACTTTTCTTTCCTTAGTTAGGTTTGGTGTGCAGAGTTCAGTGATCAGTGAATCAATGAATGATCAATGGTTCCAAACATCTTCAACTTTCTAGATTTCTTAAATGCTTAAAATGTTTTCCTATGTAATTAAATGTAAGCTTTTTTGTCAATTTTGAATAAATTAAATGAGATTTATCAAGTGTCAGAGCAAAAGGTCTGAAAATAAACTTTAACTGGAAAACATAAATAGCTTTTTTTAAAAAAAACTCCCATTTGCACTAAAAACTCTGTATTTCTTGCATACATCGCAATGGCATGCAGAGCACAAGTGGTCTGCATCTCCACAAACAGAAAGGCGATGGAGGCCGAGGATCGATGAAGGGCACAGGAGGTATATTAGACAACGGTAACAGCCAAAATGGCTGAATTTTATTGTTTGAGTCATGCCATTTGCTGCAGTGATTGAAGCATGAAGCATGACAATGATAGAAGGGAAAAGTAAAAAACAACGACAGACAAGACGGCGAGGGGGAAAATGGAAAATTAATAGTACCTCTATGAGGCTGAGACACAGGCTAAACCAGAGAGGAAGACAGGAGAGAGAAAGATGGTGTGCATGGTGAGGGATGTGGTAGAGTAGCTGCTGTGCGCTTGCAGTGACTGCATCAATCTTTTAATATCACTACCAGACAAGCACAACTGGATGAGATGAGATGTTGAACGAGAGAGTTGGGAAAGTAATAAGAAAGAAATTGTTACAAAAGACAAGATATTGTAAAAAAGTAGGGGGTGGTGGCATGTAGTACGATAAGGTTATTGGAAAATGTAATTGAACAGTCAACACTATGATAACGAGTAATAACAGATGTTTCCACTGCAGGATTGTGCTGATTCCAGATTTGAAATGAGAATATTAGGGTGGAAACGGGAGTAGATGTGGTGTGTGGAAGGAAAAATACAGCATATCAAGGCAGGTTAATGGCAGCCTTGAAACAATGGGCTGATAGATGGCAACAGGCAGGTAATTAAAGATGGTAATTAACTGAGAAGGTCCTCACACAGATGTTTAGGTATAAATATATGCAAATGCAGCTGGAAGTTTGGCTTTGCTGGTCAACATGCATAACCAGGCAGAAATGAATGAGATTGGCATAGTGCAGGATGAATATTTCTGTCACACCTTTCTACACATTTGCATGGTTTTCAGCTGTATTTTAGCTCTGTCATGACTTAAATACACAGCACAGATTAGTGCATTTTCTAGATTAATATGTATTGACATGATGGTGACATTCATGGACTCTGTGTGCTTATAAATGCATGTTGAAATGTTTGCCCTAATATCTTACAAAGATTGTGCACAAAAAAGCTTTACACATGCACAATTTTTATTTTTAATGAGCAAAAATCTTTACGCATGCACAAATAAAGAAATGACCGCTAGGAGTAGGCGAAGTGGTTCTTTGGTGAGGAGGATGGTGCACCAAGCTATCAGACAGAAAATACTACTCAGCGTAATTAGATATACTGACTATCTTATTAGAATAAGATTCTAAAGTGTACATGTTTAACTTACTTACCTCAGATAGAAGACCACCCGGATGCTGCGCCATTACAATCTTGCCTTTAGCCTGACAATCTGCTTTTCCAAGCCAAAGAACCACTTACTCCTCCAAGCAGTCTTTTCTTTAATCCATCTTATTACATTTGCACAACTTATAAATGCCTCTTTATCAATATAAACATACAAAACAGAGAAAATTGAATGTAGGTCTATGTGTTATAATCAAGGGACACTGAGCTATTCATTTTTCTATGAAAAGACGTTTTTAACTGAAACCCGGATGTCCAGGCTTTCCAGTTGACACTAAATGCACCATTTACACACAAATCTGTGAGACCTGCGTGAAAACAGTCTCAAAAGCTGTCAGGCATTTGTATGTGGATCTGTGTGTAATTGAGGTTTTGTGTGTGCATACCAAGTGATTCGACTTACAAACTATATGTTACACAAATAAGTACTAAGAGTTACACACAAATTAGTTTACATAGCTTGTAAATCATGTATTACACACACACAACACTATTGAGTCAATTTCTCCCCATTTTCTTATGTGTATCCATCCCACCAACAAGTATTGACTTTAGTCTGTGAAAAGTTACATTTATGTGCCCTCTTAGTTTGCCATCATTCAACATAAATTGCCAAAGTTGATTCATAAGCCGACATATTAGGGGCGGGATGTAAACCATATCTGTGTGCAATGTTTTTGTCAAGGTTATGATTTATAAAGCAAAATTGCTGCACCTATGCGTAAGCTGTTTTTAAAATCAGACTTTTACTTTGACGCAGCAATTTTTTTCCTTTTTTTTTTTTTTTTTACAATTTTAGAGAAAATTCTATGCAAAGTTTTATAAATGAGGCCCCAGATGTGTACATCTCATGCTCAGTAACGATGAAAAGTTTCATCATCAAGGCACTTCAAGTCTTCCTGGGATTTTCCTCAATTACTTTCAAAACAGAAATAGAGCCTGATATTTTACCAGATATTCTTTTTATTTACTTGTTCCTTGACACTAAAAACAGTTTTTGCATTGTTTCTAACAAGTATATAAACAAGCATACACAGCAAGTATTTCCCAGCCATTACTTTTGGAACCAGAAGTGTCGTCTCCTTCTGTTAGTCCAATAGAAAAGCACATAGGAGCACATTTGCATGGTCTATAGGGGATCATTATGTTAAGGAAATTTATTTGGAAAATGAGAAGCACTGCTTAGTATACCTACTGCCTCAATTTATGCTTTTACAAATACTAGTTTTTGAAAAGTTTGGAAATTTTGGGAGTAAAAATCTGTATGAACTGTGGGTCTTGCTGGTTCCTTTGTACATAGCAGCCTATATTGTTGCACAATTATAAAAGAGTGAGTGTCTGGCTGCAAAAACCATTTCTTTTTGTAAATTTGTTGACATGAAACCAATTTTTGCTTACATAAAACATTGCGCTGATTGAAAATACTGCACTTGAACTTAGCCACAGATTTTTAAACACTTCCTTGGCTCATGTACTTTGTATAAATTCAGTTCATTATTAAAGTGTCCAGACGACCATGAAAAAAAATAAAGGTTTTACAAACTTACAGCAACTGTAAATGACTTGACTGAACTTTAGTTCATAAATAGATATCTAAAATCTATTTCCACAGGTGTTAGATTTGTTCTCCAGTTGCCAGATAGAGTGTAGAGGACAGGAGAACCAAATAAGAGGCAGAGAAAAGACGTGACTTTTTCTGACACCTGTTATGAGCTTTTTTTTTACTGAGATGAGGTTGGCGCTTGGCGGGAGATATTTGGGTATAATTGCTATCCCCTTAAAAAGAGTCTGGCATTAATAGCTGGAATCTGACGAATATGGGTACGCCTACAGCAGAAAATATAGAAGATGAGGGCAGGGGGACGTGGGTGAGGTGATTGACAGTTTAAAGTGGTTCACTCAGTGCCACTGAAATGTTACCGCTCAGCAGACAGAGTGGTGCACAAAAAGTGAACAGAATACAAAACACTGTAGCAGCTTCACGTACTGAAGCCGCTACAAGATGTATAAATTTACTTACCCCTTGACAGGTTAGGCTGATGAAAACATGTTACCTCTGAGCTGCAGCATGTTGCCGACTGCCTGCATCAATACATTATAGATTAACTTTGTTGTCTTGTGTATCTGTGAGCTGTAATCACTCCAAAGGTGTGTTCAGGGACAATTTGAATCATTCCAAAGACAATTTCTGTGTAATCTCTAATGGATAACAGGGACAAAAATGTTGAAGAGTGCTGACATCTGTTTCACTGGCAATAGCCTTTTTTTTCCTCTCGTTCCACAATAATGAGTAATGGGTGCATTTAAGAATTCCCCAAGTTGTATTGGTGGCATTTCTCATTAGAGCCAAAGGGGCAGAGGCAAGCTTCATGCTCAAATGAATTGTGTCCTCAAGCCTAAATGATAAATTGGAGGAATGCTAAAATGCCATTACACAGAATCCAAATGAAAAACTAAATGGAAAACAGAGTGTAACATTTAAAGGCTCGTGTTAAAAATCTGCTACACAATATGCAGCTGAAGCAACATTACATGCTCTGCCAGCTTGACACATTTGCATATGTTTTTGTGTAAATCTTTATTTTTTATTTATTTTGTCAGTTCATTTTTACAGCCAGGGGACATCCAGATACAATGATCAATTTATTCAAGGCTTCCAGAATATTCCGCCTTAAAATTCATGGTTTATACAGCAAATATGGAAATGAGACAAAAAAAGATAGGCTGTCCTAGTTCTTCAGCTTTGATTAGATGGGTCAAGGTTGGGGATTCTGTTTGTGTTGCTCTAACAACCTGCATCACTTTCTGGCTGCCATGGCGATACATCAGAAATGGAGTGGTGGAAATTAATCCCGGTTGGTTGGGAAGGGGATTTTGTGTAGAAAGTCAGACTGTGTTCAGTGTTATTATTCGCTATTTGTTCAGTAAAGAAGGATAAATGGCAGGATGTTCCAGTAGACAGCTGTGTTTTGTGTCGGGGAGTTTAACTACACCAGTCTGAACTACAGCAGACACACAAACAGCAGCAGAGGGTTCATTTGGATAATCTAACAAATCCCATCATTAAATGAATAGTGAGACTTTAAAAACTTTCCTCATTTACGGTTTTACTTTCAATAATTAGCTGCAGCTCTGAGCTGCTAACTCAACATGCTAACAAATGACAGCGCACTTGTTAGCTCTGTGGGATGTTTACATGTTAATGTGGATTTTTTAAAAACATTTTAAACATGCAACTAACTTGATCTTCAACCATTTAATCACAATCCCTGCTCACTTTGTACAATCATGTAAATTTTTATTGTGATATGACATTTTGTTGTGTGAAAATTGAGTCTTATGGAACAATTTGAATAAATAATAATGATAATAATAAATAATGTCTGAATTCTGAAAAATAATAAAGGCCATTGCTTTTAAGAAATAGATGACACTAATGATGCTATGCGTGTTATGTCTGTAAAAGAGTCCAAAATGGAAATAAAAAGAAAATAAATGTGGCAAAAGAAAATTAACGTTGCAAGGGTTAGATCAGATGTGTTCTTTAAAAGTTAACATTTAGTTGTTCGTAATTAGTTGCTTAATTAATATATATATATATATATATATATAAATATATATATATATAAATTAAGCAACATATATATATGTGTGTTTGTGTGTATGTGCGTGTGTGTGAAAACAATTAATTAAGGCAATTTAAATAAAAGCAACAAATACACTCACTAGATGTGAGTGCATGGTGCATGTTTAATGACCTATCAACACAAAATATCTATTAGTCTGCCACATGGCAGAGACTATGCGTTTCATCATGAAGACAGTTTAAATAGAGCATCAGAAAGAAGACAAAAGCAGATTTAATTGAGTCTGAATGTGGCATGATTGTTGGTGCCAGAATGGGAAACAAGAAGCCAATGAAGCCCTGGTTCCAATCCAAGTTAAGCAGAACAGCATCTCTGAACATACAACATGTTCAACTATGAAGCAGATGTTCTACAGCAGCCGCAAACCAGGTTCTGCTCCTGCAGCACTGAACAGGAAACAGGCTACAATTCACACAAACTCACCTAAACTGGACAAAATACTGGTGGTCTGATGTGCTTACATTTCAGCCGGTGGGGTCACCACAGCCTGAGTTTAGTTGCTGACCATCCCTTTATAAGCACAGTGCAGCATTTTCTAATGGAAACTTTCAGCACCGTGTCACAAAGCTCACATCATCTCCATCTGCTTTCTTTAACATGGCAATAATTTATTGCACTCCAGTGGCCTCCACAATCACCACATCTCAATCCAGTTGAGCAGCTATGGGATGTGGTGAAACAGGAAAATCTCATCATGGATGTGCAGCAACTGTGTGATGTTTCATGTCAAAATGGAGCCAAATTTCTGAGGAATGTTCCCAACAGCTTGTTAAATCTGTCAAATCAAAGATAAAGGCAGTTTAGGAGGAATAAAAAGGGTCCAGTTGGATACTGTTCTACTTTTCTTGGAGGAATTCTCTTTTTAAGTTGTCTTTTACCTCATTTTAAAAGTCTCATTTAAAGATTCACATCTTTTCTTCTCATCACTTTACAGCAAAAAATCTGCAAAGGAGTTAAAAGCTTTACCCAAATCCCTGCAGACATTTAGTTTTCCATGTTTTTTCGTGGTTTATGACATCAGTGGATGTTAAACTCGTGTTCTTCTCACAGCCCTCCTAAATAGTGCAGTTCTCATCGAGAGATGTGTGCGAACTGAATTTTTAATGATTACATTTTAATTAGTGAGCACTTTTCCCCGCCCATCTCGACAATAAAAAATAGGGGCATGACACAAAGTTTTGCAGCTTGACAGCATCTTCCTGCAGAAGCGTGAACATCCAGCACAGCAGCACATGTGACAGCAGCTCAGTTTCCCTGCTTGGTATTCCACCCGGGTTCTTTCAGCCTGTATGCTGTCAGTCTACTACAGAATTTCCAATTCAACATTGTGACATCTTGAAATTTATTCAGTCCCAATCAACAGACACTAAAATAGAAGAAACTACCCCCCTACCCGCCCTCCTCTCCTATATTTCTCCTTGTCTCCTGTGATGGATGCCTTGAAGACATCTTGAGCAAAAAAAGGATGAATGAAAAGAAGAAGTGCTATGTCTGGGGGGAAAGGTTTATTTTTCAGTAAAACTGAGGAAAAAAAATTTGCTTATGTTAGCTTCTTTACACTGAAGAAAGATTTAATGTATGTGGTCAGCAAATAGATTTCCATCTTTTACCTCCATCTCCCTTTGCCTCTGCAGGTTTTCCATAAGCAAGGATCCAGACTTCATACCAGATACCAGGAAACCCAGGAGGAACGTCAAACTCACATAAGATGGTTTTTCTTTGACTTTGAAATAATTGATCTCCAAACTTGACTGGAAGCAGCGATTTGTGCCTAAGAGATCCACAAACCATCCATTCATCCATCCGTTATCTACCGCTTATTCCCTGAACGGGGTCGCAGGGGGAGCTGGAGCATCCACAAACCAAACACAACAAAAAGCAGCTTTTTCTTCCAAAGTGAAAACTAGTAACTTACCATGTGCAGGTGAGTTAAGCAGGGCATCACTTGGACATGGGTGGGATTGACAGCTGGTGTAAACTGGGCCCTGCAGGGGTCCGATCCTGGGATTACGGTTATGTGGATTACAGCTAAGCAGCAGCCACCTTAAACCACTACTCTTGGCGACACACCCGCCGACAGCCAATAGGCCACATCCGGCACATCACGCGCTGGCACAGCTGGAGAAGAACACAATTAAATTAGTGCATCTGGTACAGGGTGTCCAAATCTAGCTTAACACCATCCACATTAAATCACAGGGAGAAAAACATGCTCTCACACACACATACTGTGGGCTAAAGGACAGATGCTACCCCCACCCTTTCACTCATCATCCTCTCAAAGCCAGCTGGAGAGAAGATGAGATTTGGGCCTGAGTAGTTTTGTCTTTTTTTTTCTTTTCAATTGCACCCTGCACACCTCACTCCATCCGTCACTTTCGCCCTGCATCCAGAAAATCCTTCCCCATCAAACGTCATTCCTTTAAATATTCCTTCAGGAGATTTATCTTGTCCACCTTCTCCTCCATGGAGGCAGGGATGAAGAGTGGAAGGACTTTTAAACTTTCGGATATGAACTATGAGTTTTAGATGCCAAAAAAAAGAAAAAAAAGAAGAAAACTTGGCAAAACTTGACTACAGCGCTGGTGTGGAGAAGTAAAAAGTGCTCCTCTCCCTTCCCCTACCACGCCGTGAGATCTGATCATATCTGAGAGTTATGTCTTTATTAAGATTTCATCACAATCTTTCACGAGAAAAAACTTTTTGCTGCAACTTTTAAAACTTAACGTTTGAGGGAAAAGCAGCTGATATTCATCAAGCGGCTCTGCACACAATGAACTCACAGAGGTGAAAGAGAAGCCGAGAGCTCGAAACAGAGAGAGGCTGAGGGAGGCGGTTAAGTAGAAAGACGAGACAGAGAACCTGGGCAGAAAAGAAGAAAAGAGGGGAAGTGGGTTTTTTTTGTTGTCAAGGATGACTGGAGCCATGATGAAACACCCCACAGGACAGACCTCCTCCCCTCTACTGCTCCTCCTCCCGTCTTCCCTCCCTCTCTCCACTTCTCTCTACTGATCTGCCAGCTTTCCTCAGCTACATCGCTTTCCGTGCAGAGCGAGGACGCCGAGCACATGAGCTGAACTCGCCGTCCTCACAGATGGCAGAGAAAATACAAGAGACCTGCTGCATTCATTGGCTGGAAGAGTGACAGTAGGAGGTGGGGGGGCATGAAGACGGGGAAAAGCAGGGAGGGGTAAGGTTCATGACTTTAATATAGAGGAATGAAAGGTGGTTAAAAAGGTTGAAGAAGTAGCTTGAAGCTGAAGGGGAGATCGTCTCAAATATGGAGCCGAGGGAGATTACAGCTGTGGACTTGTGCGTTTGAGGAGAGAGGGACAGCGGAGAGAGACGGAGGAAAGAGGGACAGCGGAGAGAGACGGAGGAGGACGAGAGAAGCCGTGGGAGCATCGCAGAGTGCACAGCTTGACTGTGAGACAAATCTACTCTGACACATTGTCCTCCGTCTGTGTGTCAGCGTGTGTGCGTTTGCTGCTGATTTAAAAGGTGGTCCAGTGTGACGGTGTCCCGGTCATCCTGACCAGGACCACAGGCGGTGGTGGTGGGGGTGGGCTGGGGACAGTGGCAGGCCCAGGGGTGGGGGCATGGCCATGGGGGGGCCGCATCCCGTCCTCCACGCTCCACAGAGGCAGGAGCTGGGGTTGGGGGCCTTGGAGTGGGGGCCCACCCAGGGGAGCTCCCAGACTGTCGGAGCTCAGGCCGTGGATGAGTGGTGGGGTCGTGGGTGGAGGTAGTGGTGGGGGAGGTAGTGGGGTAGAGAAGGGAGGCCGGGTTAAATGTTCCCGCAGACTCTGGGTTCTCCTCGGAACGCTTGTCCTCGTCTTTCTCACCTCTCTCTTCTTGTCCGTCTCCCTGCGCGGGGGTGTCGGATTCAACTACCTGGAGCCACCTGGATGGGAGGAGTCAAGGCGGGTGAAGCTGGTGCCCAGCTATGTGGGGGCTCACCGGCCTCCACCAGCCGACACTCAGCTGCAGAAGACATGTGCCTGTCCTCGCTGTGTCGGAGATCCTGGAGTCTCGGACTGGTTTGATGAGAACTATGACCCAGACATCTCTCCTGTTTGGACCAGAGACAACATCCAGCTGCTCCCTGATGTCTACTACTGGTGGGTGGTAAGTAACCATATTTTTTAAGCTGTTTTCGTGCTGCAGTAGTTTTGAAGTGGAAGATGCTGATCAGTTCCACAATTTCAGATTTCCCTGGGTTGCAGTCGGATAAGCAGAGCAAGATATACAAGGCCAAACACAACTGCCTCCATCACTGATTTACTCTGCAAGGTTGTGTGACATTGACCAGTCAGCAGTCACACAAGAAAAAGAAAAGGATATCTAAACCCATTTCAGTGTTAAAATTCTGTCCATCAGCTCATAAAACATATTCCTATTCAGGTGATAAAGATGAGATAAATAAAATAAACATTATCGTTATTCAATATTATTTTTTAACAAAAACATGTGGACAAACTGTTTTCACTCCTCTATATTTATATATCTCTGTGTGGGATTTTGATCTACCCCTCTTTCCCACATTTCTCCAGATCATTCAGGTTTGAAGCCCCCTGCAGGTTAACTCATGCCAGCATTTTAATTATTTTTTTCTTTAGTTAGTATGTTGCTGTTGTGTTTGTGACCATTGCTCTGTTGCATCACACAGTTTCAGCCAAGTCTTAGCTGATTGGCTTAGACTGATGGACTTAAATTTAACGGCAGAATACTAAAACATGCCCAGATCATCATCCCACCACCTCGTGCCTTACATAGTGAGGTGTTTGTCTTGTTATGTTGTGTTCCTTCTTCTGAAAGTCTGAGATGTAGCTCCTGTCTGACCTTGGAGTGTGCCTAATAATCCATACTGCTACAGTTTCTCCTTTATATTGTGTGAACACACACCTGAATGCTGCAGATCAACAAACTAAAAGCTGCTTTTACAGAGGCGCTCACATGATCAATGATCACATGTGCAGCAACCACCTGCTACTTGCTGTTTTAGTTCTTTTAGATGCAATAAGGGTGTGTTTTCTTCATCTCACTATTATTCATTGGCCTCCATTATCATATCATACATTAAAGCAGAAGATCCAGAGATGCAAGAGACCAATTCGTTTAAAGTCATTTATTTGTTTTTTTTTCAGTATTACTTGTCAAGCAGAAGCAATGGGGTTAGGGTTTGATTCATAATTACATTTAAAGTTGTCAGCTTTAGCTTAGTCTGTCAAGCGCTCATCCTTTAGCCACAAGATTCCCAATCCCTGGAATCAGCCGCTCAAGGCAGCATGTTGGTGTTCATGTTGAGTCCGATGCAGTTTATTTAAATTTGTGACCCTTAATGAATAATTTTATGCGGGGGACTTTGCCTCATTGTTGTTTGCATTTATCTTTATTTTTCTAGTTTGGAGAGTTGATGAGATTTTTAATATTGTTTAAATATTTGTAAACACAAAGCCACATTGCACAAACACCAGAGAATAGCCCACCAGACTACGTCTACAGAAATAAAATCTTCTTAGCAGCTCCTTAAAAGCTCAGTGATTAACAGGTTTTAACATGTTTGTTTGCATGCCACCAACTGATAAACCAATATAAAACCTTATAGACTAAACATGCAGGGCACAACGTGCAAACCTGTCAGCCTTTGAAATGCTATTAGCCACTGCTTGAACTTTGAACCCCGCAAATAAATTCCACTTCTTTAAGTCATTATGTCAAGCTCAACTAATCAACCCTTTACTGCACAACCACACTTGATGTGCACTTGAGTTATAGCGGATCAAGGTCTTCCAAACAGGTTAATTGGATGATGATGTCACCACCAGGAAACTAATTTTGTGTCACTGGTTAGCAGCCAGTGTGGCTTGTAGATTCATGGCGTTACAAGATAATCAAAGTTTTAGGTCAGAATTAGGATAAAATAACCCACATTGCAAAAACATGGGATTGCATTTTATCATAGTGTTTTTTTTTATATTTAAGCTTTTTTATTGACTTTGTTTTTTTTCCCATCAAGAAAAAAAGTAACTTAGTAAAAATGACTGATTTTAAACCAAAGTTTAGTAGATTTTTACAAGATTAATTAAATAAGAAAATCCAGTAATTAAAATATTTGGAAAATTTACATCTGAATCAAATAAAAAGGATAATACAATGATCTCGACTATAGTCATCTGAACATACACAAAACAAAACCCAGATGACATATTTATTGACATATAATCATCTAATACACAGTTTCTCAAACCTTTGCATCACAAAGCGCTGTCGTACATGAACTAAACTGTTGTACATATCTATTGCCCGGTGGTAAACACAGCGTGCACTGCATTTTGATATATCACATAAATGGTAAATATACTAAATTTATTTTTGTTTTAAAAAAAAGAAATTTATATTTAGTTAAAAATAGCCAAATAATTATTTAAGGTTGAAAAGAAATCCCCCTGTTTTTTTTTTTGGGTCGGGCTCTAAAGGTTTGATCCATGTGTTAAATAAAGCCGCCACCAGTGTGTGAGATATACGCAGACAGTATGTTCACTATTAAAGAGCCAGGCTTCAGTCGGGATGTTCCAGAGCAGTATTTGTGTTGATTGTGTGTTTATTGATCTGTAAGTTTACTCGGTAATATGAGTCATTTATAAATTTTCTCTTTCCTCTGAGAGGAAAAAAATTTGTGTTTGCAATACAAATGAGTTTTTTCCTAACTTATGTAACAGACTTATTGATCTCTGTAAACATAGTTTTTGAGTTAAAAGTTGTTTTAAGAATCCCTCCATTTCACACACTCGTTCTTCCGAACTGTGTTCATTTTATGTATTTTTAACTAACCATATTATTTTATGTATTAGCTTTTAATCACTCTTACTTTGCATTTATTTTTAGATTATTTATAAGTGAACTATATTGGTATTAATTTATTAGTAGTTTTTATCATTCCAGTTTTTATCTTTTGTTTTTTTCATTCTACTTATATATTTAAGTTTTTCTATATTACTGGATTATTTTAAGCAATAAGGTCTTGTAGTTTGTAAGTAAAGTGCCCCAATTTACATTTGTCATTAATTCATAAAAAATATAAAGAAACATGGTAAATATATATTATAAAAGCAGCACTGATCCAAATGTGTAAATGAATATCTAACCTTTAAATAAAACATGTTTCTAATATAAAAACATGGTTCTAATAAAAATATTTGTTAGATTCACCATTTGTAAAATGTGATTTTAAGTATTTTAATACAATAAAAATATAACTCATTATGTAAAAATTTTATTATTTCACAAATTTTTCAATGTTTCCTCAGATTTCATGCATTATAAATGTATTTAAGCAAAGATAATCTTCTAATTGTTTACTCTGCTCTACAAGTGCATACCAAAGAATTTTTTACTTAATAAAATCCCAGCAGACAGCAGAAATACCCAGATAGAACTACATGCTCGTATTATTCATCTGTACTTTGATAACTAAACTGATTACCTGACTCATTTCAGTATATAAAGAGTAAATCAGTATAAACATGTTAAAAAAAATAAATATATAACTTTTCTGTATTCACGTAGGTCTGTGCCAAGAGACCTTTAGTTATTGACCAACCTACTCCTGGTAAAGGATTTTTCTTTTAGTTCTTTTTTCTACTGATTGCTTTCAAGCGCGACAAGAATGCTGAATAATTAAAATGTGACAATTTGGATATTTAAATTAATTAAATTTGGGGGGTTTATTTCAGTTATTATAAAGTTTGATAAAACCGGTCTAAATGCATATAATACAACTGACTATAAAAAATACAAGTAAATAATTCATCAAACATCCAATTCTAGAGTAGATGTAACCTCAGTGTACCACCACTCTGTTTATTTAGCACACAAGAGGGCAGTTACATGGAAGCTGCTATGTAATTGAGATTTTACTCAGGAAGAGTAATTCATTAATCACCTTCCCCTCTGCCTCTCTCACTGGAGAGCCAAGCAATTCCTGCTTACAAAGTACAACATGCCCCTCCTGTATCCCTGCCAGTCACATGTTCACGCTGATGTGGCGCAAACAGCTGGCCAAAGGGTTTCTTTACACAACACTGAGTTATGGCAGAAAAAAAACCAAATTAATCTGTCATCTGAGGGAAGGCAGGAGACAGACAGCAAGCATTTAATTACAGACTTGTTATATTCACACCATGACAATTTCTTTTTCTGTAGCTGCTTTTTATAAATGTGTTGTGTGGAGTCCATCTCTGGTTGGGTTTGATTTGGAGCTTCATCTTCAAACCAAGACCGATAATTCTGCTGAGTCATTAGGTGACTCTGGAACAGGAGACGTGATGTAGCAAGAGAGGGGAGGAGGACTAAATGAGAGGAAGAGTAGACCAATAAAAAGTGCAATAGTGTAGTGTAATGAACTTGCTTTTAAAAATTAGGTAGTTGTGTGAAATAACATTTTAATTACCAGATCTAAGATGTTTACACACTTTGCAGACATGCAATCATAGACACAAAGTATACATTTCATGACAGTACTGCATTTTATATGTACAGAGGGGGAATGAAGTCGTCACATTTTTTATTTCCAAAACTTTAGTCTATTTTTTGAGGACGGATATCTGAAATAAAGATCTTCATCTGAAAATATTCTTTAAATGATAATTATTAAAAGCTTTGCAAAGAGATGAGCGAGACATAGTGCCACAAAGTCTGAATGCATTAGATGCAATAAAGGAGAGTCCTTCAGCTTTTAAGTTCTTCATCTCAAGCGATGACAGATTTTATAACATGCAGCTGGTTGAGGAAGCGTTAATCCAGTTTCACTATTATAAGATACAAACAAGCCTTCCTACAAATGTAGTTTCATTTATCTCCCTCTGGCACTGGGCTTCAACATTAATGCTAAGGTCTAACATATACATTTATGTTAAACTGTAGCATTAATGTTAATGAATGTCGTACAACATATAAATGAAGGGTTCTAAATGCAGCTAAATAACAATAAAAAGGTGTTTTGTTTTTATTTACGCTCAGAACGACACCAAAAGGTCCATTTACACTTGATGCAGGAAATAGACGCACAGATAGTTTTGTCTGTCTCCGCCGTGTGGCTATAATTCTTACTTGGCTTGTTTTTATGGGGTTTAGCTTTCTATCACTTCAAGGACAAACCAGAGCAATACCACCTCAGGGACAGTGTTGAGTTGTATAACTGACACGCAACCAGTGAAAGGAACAAACCAGAGAAGAAGAGGAGGAACAGGAAGAAAATGACACATAGCTAAACTATGTGGATAGCTAAGCCGCTAAATAAAAAGCACCTGAAGATGCAGAAAGGTTGAGAACAGCAAAAAATGTCATGTTTTTTTCTACTTCTTGTGGTCTTTTAAACAGTTGTGAAGAACCTTATAGTGGTACATTTCTACAGCCAACCCGGGAGAAAACATGGAAGTGAACTCTAAACACGGCACTAATGCATGAACTGAATTAACGACTGTGGGAGTGTAAAATAAAAGTATGAGGTTTTATGACCTTTTTTTTAAATCAAGGGGAATAGGGGTCAGTAACAAAACAATTTAAAAATATGTAAATAAATTTATTACAAATCTTGGTTTACACAAAAAAAATAAGCAATCAGAAAAAACAAAAGGTTTCCCCCTGGTGGGGTTAGTTCGTGGCCCGGGTGGTGGGGACGGCTCCCCCTGTGCTTGGCTTGGCCCTGGGTGTCCCG
>JBAMIG010000010.1:4915062-4931378 GCA_037177335.1 Kiunga ballochi | reverse complement strand
AAACTATGTCAATAACATGCGTGCAATTATGTTCCACCAATCAGAGTTCTGCTACACACACACACACACACACACACGCCTCTCAAATCTTCCAGGAAATCTGAAAAGTTCAAGAGATAGTTTGAGGTGGAGAGGCTTTTACCTGGATAATGTTGGAGAAAAGGCTCAGACTTTTGAAGCTCAGGCAATGATGAAAAGGGGGCAATAATCCCTAGACCATATCAAATAGATAATATTGTCAGAATACATGAAAAAAGCGACATCTGCACAAATACCTCATACTGTCCAACACAATGGTGGAGTGTTGATGAGCTGGGGTTGTTCTGCAGCTACAGTACCTGTTTGTATGCGCACCAAATATCTGATCATCCCATGATTCTGGACTTTAGGTCAGATAATTCAGGAGATTGTGGAGGCTGCAAAGTCATATATGCTTTATCGAATAATGACAACGATGTGGTTATGAGACAGCATGAACAAATTTAGATTTGAACTCAGATATTTTAGCGTAAGTGTCAACTTAAGTTTGAGTTTAAGTGTCAATACCTTTAATCAATTAACTATTTTAATGTATCTGTGATTGTCCAAAAAAATGCCTTCTTCCCATGTTTTCATTTCTTCTGTTAAAAGGTTAGATGAGTTTTTGGAACAAACACCAAAGCCTAAAAAAGAAAACAATCTGTAATCTCCTTTATAGGCTTTAAAACTCCCACATTAGCAGCTAACGCTAAGACTGCGGGCTTGCCATTATTTAAACAAGAGGAAGTTCCATTTAAATATCCCATTTCAGAAGTATAGGGGTCAGATTAGATTATTGCATCAATCAGATTACTCCCATTAATCATGTTTGGATGATTAAATAAAAAGGCTCATTGAGTGTATCTACTTTAGATACCAAATATGTCTCTTTCTTTCTGAAAGCTAAAATTCCATTGAAACTGATACACGCAGCAAGATAATGTTTCCTGGACAGATGATTATTTATCATGTTTTCATAGGAAGCCATTAAAGAAGCTGCAAAAACATAAAAAACAGGGTGCTTTTTTCCCATATGTCTGAATATTAATAGTCTGTCGCATTAGGTAATCAGGTCTCTCCATCCTTCAGGTCCAGATATTCAACCCAGCCTTCTTCAAATACATCCATGACCACTGGACCAGACATCACGGGCGCTACCCTTCCACTGGTATGCTGGTGCTTTTCTTCGCCCTGCACGTCTGCGATGAGGTTTGTTCTTTTCTGTCAAAATAAACCCTCATATTGCCCTGAAAGCAAAAATCCCATCAAATTCTACTGGTGTGGATTTCCAGTAGCCAACCCAACACTCCCTTTCCCCTGTTCAGGTTAACGTTTTTGGCTTTGGGGCGGACAGCCGAGGAAACTGGCACCACTACTGGGAGCAGAACCGTTACTCTGGAGAGTTCAGGAAAACAGGCGTCCACGACGCGGACTACGAAGCCCAGATCATTCAGCAGCTCGCCAAGGCCGGAAAAATCACAGTATTCCCTGGAAAATGAGCACCAGCAAATCCTGAGAAGATGTTCGCTTTACTGGCCAAACACATTGTGTCAGACACTACCTTTACCAGCCTGCACCAGTTTAGATTTTCAGTTGAGGTTGAAACTAATTGAAGGTGACCAAATAACCACAGATGCTTCCCAAATAATGTGTTTCAATTAACTTTCCCCCTGGAGTTAAGTCCTAAATCAGCTTGATAGTCTGCAACAGCTCCCCGTAGGCCAAAGTGGAGGCTGCTGCTCTTTTCCCTGAGGCGAGTGGAAAAACAACTGATGGCTGAACAGCTGCAAAACTCAATAACCACTAAAACAAGCCCCTGCATCTCTGAAGTATTTACAAATAAGTCACTTCTGGACTCAAGTGGAAATGCTTTTTATCCTCGTTTCATATCAGACAGAATGCTCCGTGATGAGCCAGTGAACTCCACGACTCATGTCTGATGTGACATTTTAACCTTTGAATCAGGGGACGTCGAAAGATTTAAAGTCCTTCAATAAGAACATGAGTCATGTCTTTCAGGACGAACCACTCGTCTCCATCCATGACTGCTTGTTTAACGGTTGCTTAGAGAAAGTATGTGAGGACTGTGGGTTTATTGAAAATGGCTGCCCTCTGATGCCCCCCCTCCCTCCCCCCTCTGACTTCTTATAGGATCTGCCCCTCAGATTCTCAGAAACACAATCAAGACTTTCTCCCTTTCAGCCTGTCAAATCGCTGCAGCCTTGCACGCCTCGGCTTCTGGATGTTGCTAAACGCCATGGCAACCGCAGACCCTGCTACAGTCTCCACTCACATCCAGACACGGAGAGATGTGTTGATGTGACTGCATGAGACTCTAATGAGGCTAAAAGAACAGCTCCTGGGAATTCATGTTTGGATGGAGGCATGCTGGTTTCTGGTTGGAGACCCCATGTGGCCTGTCAGGGTCTAATTAGGGAGAAACTGAGATGGAGGGATCGAACATGACAGATACGATGCACTCAAATGTTTCTTAGAACTATAAAGAGGAGTTTGGTTGTTGTTTGGGAGGCAACTTGGACACAAACTCTCTCCCACAGAATCAGACTCCTGCCTCCCAGTGGGTACAAGAGACCGTCTGGAGGACTCTGCCCTAGATAAGGACCCGCATGATGGGGTGAGAGAAAACCCCCTCTGGAACTTGTTACTGCTCGTCAGCAGCTCGGTCTCATTAACCACTCGTCCCGGTCCCTGATCAGCCAATTAAAACTTTAGCAAAGTCTGGAGGAGGTGGAGCCACCAGACGCCTTAGACTTCACCTCTGCAGCCCGCTTCATGATGGTGACAGATTTTAGCATTAGTTTCATGCTGCTGCCACCTCAGATTAGCTTTTTTTCCCTCCTTCTCACAGCACGCTAATGGGTTCTGTCATTATAATTGAGCCGTTATTACCCTCCATTCTGGGTTATTTACATCTAAAATGAAAAAAAATCCCTTTTGTGGGAAAAAATAAGCAGAAACCTCTGAGGGAAGAGCGATGTGTGCTTTGAATGAAGGGAAAAAAGAGTTTGAGCTAAGACTATAAATCCAAACATGACAGATGTGTTCATGAACAAGCAGCTGGTGGCTGATAAAGAGATGTGCTCAGGGTTCCTGAGCACATCTGGAAAGCAGGGAAGCAACACACTACAGGAAAAGATCAGATAAAATGTCTTTCCTCATCAACAACCTGATGAACGCCAAGCAAGACTCAAAAGTTAAATCATGGATTACTTAAAGCTCCTGAAAACTTGGGTTATATTATGTTTAGATCAGATAAAAGCATAATGTATAGAGTACGCAGTGGAGTTGGAATAAGCAGGAATTTGCTGTTTTCCCTCAGGTGAAAAATAAGTCCATAAAGAGGGAAAACTCTTAAATATCAAACCCTTATAGGAATTATTCATTAAGTTACCAACATTTACAGGAAGAGCGAGTCTGATTTACATTTTTCTTAATTTTCAAGGGTTCAAATAACAACTTGGAAACTAATTTTGTATTTTTCAGAGCTGCAGATAAATCTTTGGATTACATGAACACATCAGCAAAATTACATCTGCCATATTTAAAACTGGAATTTGTAATATCTCTGTGAGAGAAGCTGCTCTAAGGTGCATTGTCACAGCACTGAACTAGAGCAAAAAACTTCTATCCTCGTTTTAAATGACGATTCTGACCGTTTTTCAGACTCACATCACGTCATCGCATGAGGGTGGTGGTGGGGTTGCAAACATTAACATTTTTCATCTAAGGTGGGAATGTTTTTCATCCACTCACTTAAGATATAAATTGTGGACATTTTATCTGTAATAGTTGTGTATCTGTAGTGTGAAAAGTATATGGATTACATCCATATTTAATGCAGCACTTATCCATAAACAGTAAACAGTATTTAAAATAGAAACAAGGTAAGAAATTTTAGTTATTTAGTTTTATTAAGTTATAAATGGACAGTTTTATAATTGTCCTCTTCTTAGAATAACGTGTTTTTTTTTTCTGAGACCACCTCCCATCTTTTTTTTTTTGTAAAATCCTTTTAAGACTGAGCAAAGTGCTTTCACATCACTGGTAATGCACTTTTTACTTTAGGCGCAGCTAAAAATTATTTGAGATGATGATTGTTGTCTTTTTCCAAGACAAACAACCATTTTCCACCCTAAAAGAAACAAAGCTGGATTATGTTAGGCTTAGACAAAAAAAAAGAAAGTACAGAAAAGGTTCAGCCTCGGGAGGCTGCAGGGCAACAATGGCTCCAGAAATGTACAAATTAAATGTGGCATCAAAACAAGTCCGAAGCGAGTTTTAACGCTGGAAACGTGTGCTGCTTTAAATAAAATCATATTAAGGGGCCCACTTACAGATTCTTCACCTTCACTTCTGTGCCTATTAAAATCTTTTAATCAATTTCTTATTAACTTTCTCAACAGCAGAGTCTGAAACCTGTTTATTGGATCTTTTCCTTGTAGTTTTAATAGTTCTAATTTCCCAGTAAATGTATGGATTCATGCGGGAAGAAAAGGGAATTTGTTAAAAAATAAACAAGGAAAACTTAAAACCAATCTGGAGGTTTTCTCTTAGGTTCATGTCTCTTTGATGAGCAAAAAACTTTTTGTAGACGATGTTTCCTGAAGGGTTTGGTCTAAACAGCAACCACTGAGAATCATCCTTCCTGTCCCGTTTGAGGATGGTAGAATGAGGCCACCAGCTGCTGCAACACATCGTCTGTTTTTCAGAAAAACCTCGCCTCTGTAGGAGCAGGATTTAACGCTCTGATCCAGAGTTTTAGTTCAGCATCAACTTCCAGCATCCTCACAGAAGGGTTTGGGTGTTGCACTGCCCCCTGCAGGATGAGAAGAGCTAAAACCTGCTCCCATTTCTTTTCCATAAACGGTCATTGCAGCTTAATCAGGACGCATCATTTTGCGTCTCCTCCGTCCCCGCAAACACACACTTTTGTGCCTTGTCCTGCACCATCAGCGACGCACCTGCTACCTTTTTGTTTTGTCACATGCATCATTCGGCTGAGAGCTGTGCCTTCTGAGCTACATTTAAACACACACTCTGCCTTCTGCTTTTCACTCCTTACTGCTTTGTAAACACACATTTTAAAAGATGACTGTATGCTGAAAGAGATGGAAAGTGATGACGAACTGGATCCACGTGAGGGTGCTTGTGATCAGATGGCATGCAGGGAGGGTCACCCGCTGGATTCAAGCCCCTGAGACTGCAGGAAAAACCTGCAATAATAATGAAGAAGCAGATAAATAAAGAAAAGGCTTAAAAATCTAGCTGCTGCCAGGATTTTGTGCTGGCTGCTTGCTCCCTCCAGCTTCTTAAGGAAATGTGAATTCCTTTCTCGCTGACATCTTTTCACACCTCTTGTGGCAGAATACGTCTCTTTATTTTTAGTTAATCTGTGCCCTCAAATAGGCTGTTCCAGCAGGTCTCTTCCCCATCGACCAGCTGGAAACCACAGCATCTGATCAGATAAGGAAAGAGCACAGTAAAGCCTTCAACCTAAATTACTCACATGACACACATTTGAGTGTTCATGTGGCCAGCATAACCCAAAGTAGGTCTTTTTTCTTTCAATGACCCAAAAAAAAAAATCCATATTTTTTCACTTCCAGACAAGCCATTAAAACATCTAAATAGCTGTTTTACTGAAAGATGTTCCATTTTATAAATCCAGGCTACATGACTCCAAAACATTCCCTGACTTTACCCAACGTTGTGCTGCTGCTTCTATCTTTACTCCCTTTTGTCTGGCACATTAGACACAGAGTTGCATCACATTTCAGGCACAATCACTCATTTTACTGATCAGGTTTAAGCTTTGGCTTTACACAGTAAAGGAGCAAAGCAGCTTCTAGTATGCTTAAAACCACCAGGCCCAAATAGCTCAATGCATGTCCATCAGACAAAGTTTGGGAACGGCAGGTCACCTGTATGATGCCGCAAATTAGATCTCATGTAGTCATCGCAACAAGTCATCTTATAGGAGGAGTTAAATAGGCAGCAGAAATTTGTGGAGATGTATCATATTTAGGAATGTTTAAAAAACAGCTGCCAAATGGCATTAATCAGATAAAACTAATCTAATCCGATGTGACCAAACTCTCCCATCACTTAACTAATTTGCATGCATGAGTTGGTTTAAGCAGAGATTAGAAAACTGGATCAATTCAGCTGAAAAGATCTTGCTATTTGAAGTATTAAAGACGAGAACATATCCAAGCTGCTCTCTACTCATCTGCACCAAACAGGAACTCGGCATACAGTCCATATGAAACGGCCTCTATCAATTGTAACGCCAACACTCATACCTCTGTTAGATATTGTCCTTTTGCTCCAGTGACAGAGATGAGAAGATAGACTTGTCGAGTAGGAACAAAGCTACTTTGTGAATCTGTGAGACCAGCAAACGTTCAGCAGCCGGTAGTGTAGAAACAGAAATAGTGAGTTAAACTTGGTGTGTGAAGCTTCCTCGTGTGGGTGGAGTCCTGTCACCACCGACTCGTCCCGCCTTTAACGTCTCCTTCAGTACTTTCTGGAAAAAGCCTGTGTCTATTTACCACTAAACGTCTGTATGACATGTGACTCTTTGTATTTTATGCTATTGTACAAATAAACGCTTCATGAAACCGTCTGTATCTGAAGTGACTGCAATAAGGTGGATGTTATTGCACTTCCTCCTGATTAGATGATGTCATGGCAACTGTACAGGTACCGGTAGTTAAAGCCATTAGTGTAAAATAAACTTGCTATTATAATAAATTTAACCTAGAAAGTGGTATATTAGTTTTCAAAGAGACATTCTGCATTTGTTTTTCACAAGTTGATATGATTTCTTGGGTCTTTTTCACTTCTCCCATCATCTTTAGGAACCACCTCTTTGTTCTCGATAAACTTTTAAACACATTAACATGTAACTCAGTAAATATGACTTTATATTACTCTGTCACTTATTGATCAATTCCTCTGAAATGATCAGTTTATTCTGCAGCGGAAATAAAGTTCCGAGTACGTTACATCCCCGATAGTTTGTTAAAACTCTCAGCAAAGCAGGACTGATTTAAATAACAGAGAAAACTAAGGTTTACAATCTGAAACGAGTCATGCTGGGAATCAAACAGCCCATAAGACATCTGCTTAGATAGGAGCACAGAAACCACCCAGATGTGGACCAAGCCACCAACAGTTATAACTTACAGTTCAGTGGTTGTGTGTGTGTGTTGATTCCAGTCCAGCAGCTGGAATAATCAGAGATCAGATGATCGTAGCCGTCTGGTTAAAGTCAGCTCTGCATTATGGAATATTGTGATATTTCTGGGCTCTGGATCACCACAGAAGGAATTAACCCAGCTATTCTTCTGGAAGCAAGATGACCCAAGTTCTGCTGATTCTGACAACCAGGGAAGATGTGTTTCCATAATGTAGGATGGCAGAATGTGAATCTGAGGCTAATCCATGCAGACCTTGCATCAGGCTGCTGCAGTGCAGCTTGAGAGGTTTTATAGCTCCAACACTCCTGAAACGGGCCACTTCAGCAGCTTTTCCCAAGTTCTGCACAAACCTGGCAATGAGCAACGACTCTGAGCCAGGTGAGTGGAATAAGGGGAACTCCAGAGGACTGGAACAGGAGAATGATAGAGTAGATCTGTTCAAATGTTTCAGTACTGGGAATGAATCTTTTTTTTATGAATGTTTACCAGTTACATGTTGTCATGCCAATGTAATAAATATCCTGGACAGAAAATCAATAAGAAACCATAAATGTTGATTTTCACACACAGAACATATGTTCATGCAGTCTGCTTCACACTCGTATGCAGAAATTTTTGCTACAGAGTGCAAATGTTAAAGTTTTATATTCATTGAAGTTCTTCCAGGTGCTGCATTCAGGGACAAATAAAGCAAACAAAAACAAACCCAAAAAAGGATAATAAATAAAAACTATATAAAACGCCATTATTATTAGATAAAAAGTAACATCTAACATTAGGATCCATCAATTTTCAGCATATTAAGTACATGAAAAGGTGCTATAAATAAACTTGCCTTGCCTAGAATTATATAATTCCTATTCAACAACAAGTAGTTATTTTCCTGTACGTGTATTTATACATTTGCTATTTACACTAAACAAAAACATTACTTACATCTTAATTGTGTATTGTGATGTGTTTTAAACCAACGCATCATCACTGTTCGAGGGAAATATATCTGAAGTGATAAAGTCCCACAACTGAGGCACAGTGAATGCAGCATAAGGAGTCCGAACACAACACAGGACATACTTAATGCAGCTAAACTATACGTTCAACGTGGAACCAAAGTATCGCTCCATATTGTTATAACTGCATCACACAGTTGCTGGATTAAGATGAGAGACTCTCGTTCCACTGCATCCCAAAGCTGCTCTACCGGATGGAGATTTGGTGACTGTGGATGCCAATGCAGAACAGTGCACTTTATGTCATGATTAAGACAGAATTAGATTGATTAGTCAGATGATTTGAGGCTTGAGACAAGGTGCATTAATCTCGCTGGATGTATGCTTAAACTTTGATGTATGTATAAAAGGATGGACATGGTCAGCAACAGTAAACCATGAAGCATTGGCACTAAGGGGCCAAAGTGGGTCAAGAAACTATTCCCCACACTATTACCATGACGACATGTCTTAATGCACAGAGCTGCTTCCATGTGATTGGTTGGTTACGTTTGTGTTAATAAGCAGTTTGTCAGGTGAACCTGCAGTAGCCAGTGAGTTTAAACAGATCAGTCATATTTATAAAAAAAAAATAGGATAATTAGTGCAGGGATACAAGTAGGAACATAGCATGCAAGAATACATTTAAACTGTTTAAATATCATACAAAAAGTGCCCTTAGGACATTATTATTCAGCAGGAAGAGCCAACAATGACCAACTAAACACTAATTTTGTCACTCCTATCACTTTAATTTCAACTGGACTTCTAAATAAAGTTGTTGTAATTTTTAAACAGTCAGTTCTGCTGGTTTCACTTATGTTGTGTGATGCACACTGAATGATCTCTGGTTAACTTATATGGGGGAAGATATCCAAACAGAGCCCATATTTGAAGCTCTGATCAATCAGTTTGTAAATGCTGATCTGTAATTAATCACTCAATTATCTCACATAAAAAAAAAAAGGCAAGACACGCATGGCATTTACCAGTCACATTTATTCCACCCTTATAATTTCTGCAACATGGAACTGCTACAATGAAAAGACGCTCTGCATTCAACCAGTATTAAATGCCAGCAATATGAAGACACACAGATCAGTTAATCAATCATTTGTGATCAGTTTACACAGATAAAGAATAATTCTACCAAATAAATCCACAGACAGGTCAGATGAAAGCTGAATGTTTAGAGACTATGGTACAGCAACACCTCCAGTCCACCCAGTGAAAACTGGGTTTGGCTTATGCTGAAGGACGGCGCCACTGTTCAGAGATCAGACAGAAAGCCGGGAACCAGCAAAAGCCACAGAGTATAAAATGCACCTCAGTCGTTTCCGAGCTAAGCTGACTTATTACTTCTCCTCCTCGGGCTCAGCTTGAGTGGTGCAAGCAGCCAAAAGAAAGACAAAGTGCCTCGGGGGTACAAAGGGGGTTACAGTGAGATGAAACGAGAGCTCAGAGGCAGGATGTGGTTCATTAAGTGCTCTGTTCTCAGAGGAATCTGCAGTTTTTGTATGTTCTTTATTTTATCTCAGCTGTACAGTAGTACAGCAAAATGCATTCCTTTGTCTCTGCATGTGGACATGCATTAATGCAGGGGACACAGGAAAATATTCTAATTTTTTCCTTCATTTTCTCAGTTAAAAGCACCTGAGAGGATATTAGAATGTCGATTTATGTCCTGACAGAAAAAAGTACCAATAAATATGAGTGGTTTTTTTGCTGCTGGATGAGTGTCAGTGGTTTTCTGTTGGGTGGGAAAAGCCAGACTTTTGTTAGGTTTCTAACCTCCAGGAGAGAGTAAAGAGGAGAGGAAATCAAGGCAGAACTCTAAAGGACTTCCATCTGTCTGAAATGTCTCTGAGCCTCACCTCTTCCCATCTCCTCTTAGTTCTCTCCCAGTTTGAGCAGAGCGAATTCATTGGCCATCTGTAGTGCCTCCTGCAGGTACTGTGTGTTCTTGCCGGTAGCCTGGGCTGACATGTCTTTGCCACCACCTTTGCCATCCAGTAGGGGACACAGTTCCTGAACCCACTCGCTTGCCTTGAGGCCACGGTTGGCCACATCCTGCAGAGAGAAGAAGGAGGTAGAAGTCGGCTCTGTGGTGCTCAGGTGGAGGCTCTCTGCAAAAATGAATAAGTGGATGATACCTGGGGGACTTGGCAAAGACAGGTGATCTTTCCAGCTTCTGGGTCGACAGTGAAGAGCATGGCGGCGGTCTGAGGGGACTGCGACTTCAGCAGCTTCAGTGATTCATTCAGAGCCTGAGAGAGATGGAAGGAAAGAAAGTTACAGTTGGAAAATGGGACAAGAGAAAAGAGGACATGTGAAAAGACAAGATTGGAGTGAGAAGTGATGTGCCAGAGCCGATTCAATGCATGGTGAGAAGATTAAACAAAAAAACTGGTGAAAAAATCTACAAAATGCAAAAATAAAAAGTTTTGATCAATTAAAGTGAGCAGGGTAAAGAATATTTATGCGCTCGATAAAATAACTATTAAACATCAACTACATTTCTGAATTTAAAGGTTTAACAGTATTTTAGCATCATAATATTTAAGAGTCAACAAAGTCAATTGAAATAAAGTATTTTTTACATTCACAAAATAAACTTCACAGATGTTAGAGCTGCACTGAATACTTCCTGTCTGGCAACACATCATCGATATAGCAGCAGAAACACTCGCCCAGTGACTTTAGTCAAGTGGCTAAAATTTCTGCTCAATATTTCAGAGAACAATGTGATCAAACTGCAGTATTTTTTACAAGAAGAGCTAAAACGAACAGCATAATGAGAATAATGTTGCAGATAGGAAGCAGTCAGCAGCTGGTCGTTCAGTCAGTTTAGACAAAAATAAACTCAAAATCAGAGAATCATCTTGATCTTTATAAAGGTCAGAGGTCTTGGTGTCATCTCTTAACCAGAAAGAAAGAAAATATTACGACATTTACCTTTGCAGAGGCTCCCGTCTCCATCTCCATGATGAGCAGCGGTTGGTTTGGGTTGTTCTCAATCACCTCCTTCGTCTTCTCCAGGACTCTCTTCTGAATGTCAGCCTTGTAGCTACGGTCCAGGTCATCCATGGTCTTCTTCAGACCCTTTAAGGTTTCCCTCATCTCGTCTTTCTGCCACTGAGAGATCACGGCGGTGCCGATTGACTTTGGAGAGGACAGAGGTGTTAACCCAGCAATGCAGAGCTGCTCTGAACCGTTTTCCAGCACGTTACCTTACCTCCGTCATGTCGGCAATCTCTTTTTGCACGTCTTTGTTCGGGGACGTCTGTTGCTTCACTTTGTCTCCCAGTGCAGATAGAGACAGGCTCAGGGCATCAGCTTTCCTCTGAGCCTGAGGTAAAACATATCAGCATCAGTGACATGAGACAGATCCCTTATTAGAGGCAGAGTCCATGCAAATAATTCACCATCAGCGCCACAGAACAAATACTTGTCAGCAACTTCAGAGTGTTGGCTTTGCTTTTCTCGGCACACACAGCTGGGTGTGTGTGCATCAGCAAATGTGGGCTGTGTGTGCCCTGACCTTCTGAGCCTCTGCTCCCGTCACTGCGACAATGCGGCGGATGCCCTTAGCAATGGCCTCCTCTGAGACGATGACAAACGGTGCAGCGTGAGCAGAGTTCTGCAGATGGCTGCAGATAAAAGAAACAATAGTAACATTAACAACTGCAGGAGGGAGATGAGATAGAAAGCAGAGAAGTTGGAAGAGAAGAAAACATTACCAGAAACAAATCATTACTTTATTTGCATCATACTTGGATATAAAACTGATAGTAGCTAAATATGCTTTAATAAAAAGAATAAACTATTTATTGTTTTTAGTAAACAAAGTATAAAGCATTCAAATTCAACTTTGTTTTACACAAACTTTGATATATAATTTATATTTTAAACAAGATTTAGAAAGTCAGAAGAGAAAACTGGGAATGCTGGACAAAAAAAACCCAACTTTATTAAACTCCAGAGGATGTAATAAAGTCAGAATAATTCTATTCATTTAAACTTTATTTGTATCTTCCACTATCTATCCACTTAAACTAAGGGCCCTTTAGACATGTCAAGCCAATTATTATTAAATCCTTTATTCTAGATTCTCTATTTAAAAAAAACAACAAACAAACTAATAGACATTTTATAAAAGACACACCTATGTCTCATGGAGCAGGCTGAAACTATCAACTCCAGGTTACATTTGTTAGGAAACAATGTCATTTCATTTTTAAACCTGGTGAGTTTACACACACACACAACGGTATTGATGACAGTTCTGAACACAGCCTGCTTCACATTTCAGTGGATTTTGTCCATCTATGGCTTCTTCAGGAGCACTTGCAGTGCATCATTATAGGCCACCTGC
This sequence comes from Kiunga ballochi, assembly GCA_037177335.1. Lineage (NCBI taxonomy): Eukaryota > Metazoa > Chordata > Actinopteri > Atheriniformes > Pseudomugilidae > Kiunga > Kiunga ballochi. The sequence goes on along the minus strand of JBAMIG010000010.1, from coordinate 4,918,773 downwards.
ACGCTAACTCTTACATTTAATCTTACATCTGCATTTAACAGAACGATTCAGTAAAATGTTTCCAGCAACACAACCAGTGTTACAGGATCTGGATCAACAGCTCAACCAGATGCAGAATAATTAACTCTACGTACAAAATCCCCTGGCAGACTGTAAAAATGGCCACACACAGTAACACCGTTTAATCTGTACAGTGCACACCAATATGGTATAAATACACAATGAATGGAAACACCTTTGAGTCAATTAATAATAATAATAATAATTCACAATGTTAAACATGTAAAAAAAAACATGTATTCTGCATTTAGAAATCATCTAAATACATGATAATGTCAATAACAACAACAACTAACAAAGACAATATAGTAATAATAATAAAAATAAATAGATAATAATAATGGCTTCTTTTTTCAATTTAAACTCAAATGACAGATTTACACACTGCAACACACACACACACACACACACAGATCACACTGTACGTTAGAGATGAGTAAATAGCCATGTTAGCTAATGGTCATATTGAAAAGGGCTAAAATCTGCCAGTCAATCACTCGGGCTCTAGAGATTACAGCAGAAAATACGAGTAGACTTTTCTGTCACTATAACATAAGCTAAAGAGAGAGAAGGGTTTTACCTTTAAGGTGAATTTAAATGACAGTAAAAGGAAAAATCAGCAGAGCGACTCTAATTGGGTTTAATAAAATGTCTGTCTTTGTACAGTGACACAATCTTCTCATTAAAAATTGCACAAAGGTTTCCACTTCATAAACAACCTCCAGGCAGTAAGACAACAAGCAGCCTCATGCAGATGAACACATCTGTTCAGACGCAGGTGTGAACACCTGGCCAGGACAAAGTGAGATGAGAGCACACACAGCAAGCCAGCAGGGTGCTGACGTTCTTCATAATCCACCATCGCTGAACCAGATAAACGAACAGTGTCTGTGACTGACGGCTGTGGAGCAGTGAGGTGAATCAGGACAAGTAACACAGCGGCAAGCTGAATCAAATAAAATAATGAGCAGCACTGCTCTATAAAAAGATGCAAAGACCTTCCTGACACCCTCTTTTAAAAAAAAAATACCACATTTTAATGGTTTGTTGCATAAAATGTATCTGCCTGTTTACACAATCTTTGAAAAGTGAACTTTTTGTGTATTTAACCACTAGAAAAATAAGGTCAGACTCCATTTAGCTTTTGAGCAGCTGTTGCAGCATTTACTAGAAACTAGCAGTGAAATTAATTTGGTTAACATGCAGAAGTCTCACCAACAATGCAAGCAGAACTTTTCCCCACTAAAAGCAGACCCAGAAAACATTTCATGGAATAAATTTAGATAATCCACAGAAGCACCGGCCAATTTGCTTTCCCTGTATCCGACTCTGGTTTGCAGACCATAGTTTCATTCCACCTCAAATACGTCAGTGGTTCTTAAACAACTCTGTCTCAGCTCCCAGTAAAACCCAGTAGGATGGTTCAGCATGACAACATTTCTGATGTTCCATCACCTTAAAATGACACATTACTCACTGAACTGAGCTGTTTAATTAGCAAACAGAGTGACTGTTGGGTCTGCAGCTAGCCGTTTAACATTAACATTGACATTCCTTTCTACCTTCAATAATCTCCAACACTTTAACATGCACAAGCCTTCTTACCTTATATTTTTTAAACTCCTAACCTTGAGCTGTTTTCTGGGCAGATGTACATGCTGTGCATTTAACCCTTACAGCACTTGAGTGTTGTCTCTCTCATGTCCGCCTGGATGAAAGCATTAGCTGAATTCAAACGTCGATATGCGTGGGACACTCACGTTCCACCACAAAACTCGATGGAGGTGAGGGACCCTGCAGCGCTGTTGGGATCGTCGAGCAGCTCCTGGACAGGGATGCCAATAGACACGACTCGAACAGGGTCCGGGTAGGTTTCATCAAAGACAGCACGCAGACCCTGGATAGCCTTGGCCTCTGCTAAAGGGGCTTCCATGGCGTATACAGGCTGGATGGTTTACAGGATGAGAAAGTTATAAAACAGTACATGTTTAAGAGAAGATCAAGATTCAGGAATCTGGTTAAATCCCAACATTCACTGACCTTTGCATCTTTAATCAATGCACAAGCAATCTCTTCAGTCTGGTGGATCTCCCCTGTACTCAGAGCGCCTTTAGCAGTAAAGTCAAAGCGCAAGCGACCAGGAGCAACCAGAGAGCCCCTCTGATCTGCCTCCCCCAAAACACCCCGCAGGGCAAAGTTTAGGATGTGAGTGGCGGTGTGGTTGCTCATGATGGGCCTGCGGCGAGCCTGGAATAATTGTGCAGAAGCAAATTAACACAGATTCTGGAAAAGTCTTAAATGGCTGTTGGGAGAAAGCATCACATGCCTCACCTCATCTACATGCAGAGTGACGCTGTCTCCAACTTTCAACGTTCCATAGACGGTACCAACATGGAGGATGTAACCTCCTCGAACCTGCGTGTTCTTCACTGTGAACTCCATCCGCTACAAAGGCAAAAGAGAAACAATGCATGTGGAAAAGTAGAAAAGCATCATAACTGATGTGAAAACATGCTGACCCACATACAGATGGTGCTCTGACCTTTGCAGGCCTGTTAGCCTGTTAGCTAAATGCTGCTTGTCCAGCTCAGACAGAAACAACAGCAAAGGCTGAGTCACAGATCCTTACAATTAACCCTACAAAATGTTAAGATTTAAATTTGAGAATAACCTTAAAAAGTTTAGAATTTAAAAGCAATCTGGAGGAAAATCTTTTATTTCTGTTCCTGAATATAGCATCTTGTTGTTTTCAGTGTTTTTATTCTGTGCATTTCGTGTAAAATGCAACCGTTTCACTCCATCAAAGCCCAGATTGTAAAAGTCCAGTCTGTGTTATCTTCATCAGAAAGATTACATGACATCTTGACGAATGAAGCCAACCTGTTGTTGGCTTCTTTCCTAGCAACCACAATCCTGACAAGTAAAACAAGAAAGCAGCAATGGCTTTTATCTCCCCCAGAGCCTCAATTTAGCCAAAACTTATCAGAAGTTAAGAATCATAATAAATTAAATTCACCTTGAACCACATAACCACTGAAAACTTTAATTTACTTTTATTGAGATGCTTTTGATCCTAACAAAATGTTTTTATCCAATCCTCTGCTCACTTGCACTTTTTAAATAACTCCCTTTAACGAGTCCCTGAGGGAACCATCAGTTTCATAACTAGAACAACCAAAACATCACAAATGTAAAACATTTTCAAGCCATGAAAAAAAGACTTAACACACACACACACACACTTTGGTCTATAATAAAATTGACCCCTACTCATTAGTAGAACTAATGAGGTAGACATCATAGGTAACCCATTTATCAAAGCAGGGATCATTTCACAGACCTCATGAAAATGACAGATGGTAGAAATCATGTAGTCCATTGTAATAAACTATATGTTACACTTACATCCTCGCTGTTGTCATCCTCTCTCAGCATGTAGCCCTCGTCAAACGTCTGTCCTCCCTGCTCTGCGTAAAAAGATGTCTGGTCCAGCAGCACGCCACATTCTTGACCCGTCGTTACCTCGTCGCAGAAGGCTCGGTCGCGCCGCAGAGCCAGAACTCTTGCTGAGGCCTGCTGGAAGTCTACACATGTACATGGATGAGGATCCATCCATGAAGCTTTTAAGGATAAGCCTGCTGAGAAAATAAG
>JBAMIG010000010.1:4897074-4913945 GCA_037177335.1 Kiunga ballochi | reverse complement strand
CTCCCAGTGTTACCGTGGGTTCTGTCCGGGTTCTCCGGCTTCCTCCCACAGTCCAAAGACATGTACCTTGGGGATAGACTGATTGGAGACTCTAAAATCGCCCATATGAGTGAGTGTGAGTGTGTATGGTAATACGTCTATGTGTGTTGGCCCTGTGATGGACTGGCGACCTGTCCAGGGTGTACCCTTGGACAAGACTATAAAGTATATGTATATTAATTTAAATACCAGGTGTACAGCCTCTGGATTTTAACTTACAGTGCAATACTGCTGAACGGCTGATGCAAGGCCAACACTGTCCCCACAGGAATGGACATAAACCAGCCCTCAGGATACAACAACTAAACTAAATTTAAACCATTTATAAGTGTAAAAAGGTTCCTTCAATGCTCTCCCTCTCTTGTTTCCATCTCCTCACCTGTGCAGCTTTCTTCTCGTCCTCAAATGCGGCCAGGTCAACTCCCATGCCCTTTTCCTCAGCTATGAGGGACGTCAGGTCCAGAGGAAACCCGTATGTGTCGTACAACAACCATGCTGTGTCGCCTGGATGCAAATACATTAAGACAACAGATGTTGAATCTTATAAATTAAATGTAAAAATCTAGAAGACAACAATTGTCAAAGTAAATCCAATAGGAATGTTTGCTTTCTTATTATGCATATTTAATTAATCTGAGTTTTTTTAACCCAGGAGAGATGCATGACTGAAGGGAGAGACTTATGTAATGATGCCTAAAAAAAAAATTCTGACAGGAATAAAAGGAAAAGAAAGAACAGGAGGGACAGACAGAACAAGCAAAGATGTGGGAGGTAAGGGCTGTGAAGTAGAAAGATTTAAAAGACAAGTCCTTTCAGGCAAAAAAAACCCCCAAACAAACAAAGTCCCTTTCTACTTATTGACCTGAACATATGCAAGCCGAGAGGCTTGTAGTTACCTGGGATGGTTTTACATTCTCCCAGACTCATGATCTTTCTATCTAGGATGCGGCGTCCTCTGCTGAGGGTTTTGAGGAACTGCACCTCTTCCTCATTAATGATATCTTTAACCATCTCAGGGTCTTTCTTCAGCTCTGGGAAGGCATCACCCTGCAGAGTAAAATAGATAAGTGAACAAAGACACTAAAGATGAAGGAGCAATGTAGAAGCAGAGGAGAGAGAAAATAAAGTGTGGAGGTCTGAATTTACAGTGTTGCAAAGCTGGACTGTTTGTATTGAGAAAAACTCACTTTTCTTTATTTTAACAGCAGATTAGATTCTGTAAGAAATCATTTTAATCTGGACTTGGACAAGTCGAAGAAAATCTGAATTATCATACAACAATTTAATCGTACACTTTTACAAGTCAAGAAAAAAAAATAGTCTGGTTTTGGCACCTTTAATAGAGGAATTTCTCTGATTACAATGTTTCAGTCAGACATTCAACTCTCACACTGCAACCAGCCTCAGACTAAAGAACTGCCTGGCTGTGTCTTAAAAAAAGCATGTCATGCAAATTACAGATACACAGAAGATTAGGTTCTAGTAGGTTATCTGTTTAAGTGATTAAATATACAGAAACAAAATCATCTAAATGACAGACTATCTCAAATAATGTGCATCTAGTAAGCAAGTACATTTTATTTATATAGCACCTTTCATAGATTAAATCACAAAGTGCTACAACCTGAAAGGACAGGTCTCTGTATACCTGGTCTTAGGGAACTTCAGGAGGTTCTGGCCTGAGGACCGGAGGGAGCGGCCAGAAGAATGAGCAGGTAACATTTCTGAGATATATTCAGGGGCCTTTCCATTAAAAGCTCTAAAAGCCAATACTAACATTTTAAAATCAATCCTGAATTTAACAGGGAGCCAGTGTAGAGAGGATAAAATCAGTGTGATACGAGCTCCTCTGTTTGTTCCTGTTCCTGCTGCAGCGTTCTGTACAATGAAGATGTTTAACTGCAGATTTGTTAAAAACAAGTAAAAACTGAATTGCAATAATCTAAAACGAGAAAGAAATAAAAGCATGAATAACCATTTCCAAATCTGACTTTGACAACATTGTTGTTTTGAATGACTTTTAAAAAGATAGATTTCTGTAACAAAATTCAAAGATTCCTGATGATAGACTTCAGAGGATATGCATTTATCACAGAGAAATTCTCATCTATATGTAAATTAGATTTTCATTTGGACTGCTGTTAACATGCTCTTAGTCATGTAGGAACTATTAAAAAAATAATAGAGGAAACAAATCTCACCAGAGAGTCAACTACCACGTCCACCAGAGATGCAAAGAAACCCCTCTGAGCTCCAAGTTTCTCATGTGAGTAGCGAACAGCACGACGCAGGATCCTTCTCAACACATAACTAAACCAAAACAAAACAAACAAACATGTTTTATTGTTTTCAATTTAACTTTATGGAGCACCTCTTCACAACAATGTCATCTCGGGCCGTTTCACAGACATCAATTTAAACCAATCAATTCATAATCAACAGCTTAGCAAACATTTTTTCCTCTAAAGATCCTTTGGTTACTTATGGTGCTTTTAAAGGTATTATTTATCTTAAACAGGGCTCTTGCACCTATCAAACCAAACTAGTACTGCCGTTTATAACTCAGAGGTTTCTCACTTCACACACCGTTTATTCATTCAGACACTGTAGTAAAAAGATGGCATGAATATGGCACTTGCCATTTTTGTAGTGTTTACAACATGAGCAGGGTCTCACCCTTCGTCTTCTCATCTGGCATGTGTGATAATATACATCCATCGCTCTCTTTCTGGATCTTTGGGAAATCTCAAAAATGATCTTTCCTTTGTTCTCCCTCTCCTGTTCTGGCCTCGCAGGCACATAGCTATCCACCATAATCACCATTTTGTTCTACCAGTTTAGCTGTAAGCAGCAATTTGAAAAGCAGACCCAAAATGGCAGTGTTCTGACTTTGCCTGTTGCATGCTGGGATTGTGTGATGCTAACTCCCGAAGCTCTAAGACTAGAGGTGAAAGTCTGTTAGTTTGCACCAATACGTAATCCATGCTACATTTGTAAGATTATTACAATTCTGTTTATGCCAGCATTGATCAGTTGTTACTTCAGATTTCCAAAATGCAGCAGCCCAGCTGCGTCGGCCCTCAATACTGGTTTCCACTCTGTTAAAGGATGACACTGCTAAAAATGTTATAACGCATCTTAAAGTCATGGCACCATCGTACCCGTTTAAACCGTTCAGACATCTTTGCATTAATCATTAAAGCACTGCTACCGTTTTTATTGTCATCTCAGAGTGTATTAACTAGATTTACAATGTCCAGCATCTCACCCTCGTCCCGTATTGTCAGGCCGACCGCCATCTGATAGGGCGATGGTAATGGTGCGCGCGTGATCAGCGAGGACACGATAGGCCATGTCGATGCCGTCAGCATCCTCAGCACCCACTTTACCAGAGTAGGATCGAGCACCGGTACCCTGAATGCAACATCACATAGATTAGTGGTGGTTGAAGCAATTTTCTATAGTACAACAGTAACTCTACATTGGTTATTTTTACACAAATATCTAAAAATGTTGCTACCTTCTGAATGGCCTCAAAGTAGGGAACAAAGAGGTCGGTGTCGTAGTTGGACATCTTATTTTGCAGTACTGACACCAGGCGCTCCAGACCCATCCCCGTGTCGATGCTCTTCTTAGGCAGCAGCTTTAGCTCAGTCTCTGACTCTCTGATGGTATGAAGCAAGATTAATGAAGTTAAAAGCAAAAAGTCATTTAGCATTAAATTAAATCCACACACATTTAATGATGCCCTCTTGTTGTGGAAGAAAACATTGGTTCCTGGACTTTAATTTATTATAAACATTTTGACAGCCGCGGAGAGTCTGCAGTTTATTAAAGTCCAGTCATTCAGCCATTATCAATAAAAAAAAAAAGGGGCATTAATGCAGTTAAAAAAGAAAAGGCAAATTCTGACTAGTTGCAGCAAGGAGATAGAGACAGATTCATAGTTACTGGGGCTGATTAAAATATGATCATGTGATACATGTTATCCAAGCCTCAGCAGTAATTTATTAATGGCATTTTTTAAGTTGAATAGTCAGGCTTTTCTAAATCAGTCAGTCATGAGGCAACTGAAAATGCAATGATAACACCTCTCCAAAGAGGAGTCATTAAAATAATGCATTTCATACAAGTTTTTTTTTTATGTTTTAAGTTTATTATAGTTTAAACATTATGTGGCTCTTTTGCCCTTGACAAAAAGAGAAAGTGGATCAGGGAGACAGTGAGATTGAACCTGATCTGGCTGCATTTAAAGAGCAGCTTTACCAGGTGAACTAGTCACTGCACACACAGAAACCCATTAGTTTCAACAAAACCACTTGTTTTCTTCATCTTTTCATTTGGTCATTTTGCTTCATTTAAGCAGAACTTTAAGTTTAACAACTAGCTTCCCACAGCTAAGAGGCAGCTACTGGTTATCATAATGGGACCTCTGCTGGGCTTTAAATGTCCTCACTAAGTTATTATGCTTTCAGGTTTTTAAGCACAGTTTAAACAGACATCACAGAATTTTTGGTCCACACCAACTACTAAATAGTCGTAAGGAAACTAGGCACAGCTGGAACTGATGACAAACCAACCATCAGTAATAATGTAGTGAATCCAACATGAAAAGAAAAAACATCCTGTAGATGCTGAGGCAATGAAATGCCAACAAATGAAACCCAGAAGGATATTACCCCACAAGGCTTTGCAACAAATCCCATTTCCTTGTGGAACAAGTAGCGGTGTGTGAATAATAGAATCATATAAAATGTAAACAATGCAGGAAGCCAGTTAAACTGTGTTGCAGAAACATTTCTGATCACTGGTAATGTGATCTGAGCACTCCTTTGTGTCTGTGTGTTACCTGTTGAACTGAATGAACACCAGGTTCCAGATCTCCAGGACATTGGGATCGTCCATGTTCACCAGGTGAGCAGCGTCTCTGCCTCCGATGCGATCATAGTGGATCTCGCTGCAGGGACCACAGGGACCGGTGTCTCCCATCTCCCAGAAGTTATCCTTCATGCTGCCCGGCAGTATGCGAGCTTCATCCATCCTGAGTGAAACACATACATGAGGATTTTATTAACCACTTCTTTAACAAGTCAAACTTTCAGATGTTTAAAAATGAAGACAAATAATCTTCTTTGCTTTTACGACCAAGTAATCCACACATAATGTACTTATTGATAATTTTCAAGTCTGTGTTGGAGTCATTATTTGTGCAATTCTAAGAAACATATTGGAGTGTTTATACATGTATTTTGTATCACTTTTTAACTTTTACAGCCATTTTAAGAATAGCTGTGTTATTTTCAAAAAACTAATAGATAAAGATAGAAGACAATAAAAAACAAACATCTGTCTTTTATCATAGTTAGTAAAATTATACATATTTAATTTAATGTTGAGACTTGAGAATGACATCTTCAGGATATCATTACATAAAACGACAAAATTCAGACATACTACAAGTATATTTAAGGACATAAAACAAATCTTTGGAGAAAGAATCACATGCACTTCCTCTGGAATTAAACAATCAATCAATCAATAAATAAATATGATTCTAAGTAGATATTTTGGTCTTATTAATTCAGTGATGGATGTAAATCATGGGTCAGACTCACCCAAGGTCTATCCAGATCTGTTTGCACTCAAGGTCAGGCTCCAGGCCAGCATCAGCATTCCCTCCGAAGTAGGTGACATAAAGACGATCAATGGAAATACCGAACTCTTGAGTCAGTAACTCCAGGGCCATCTTACAGGCCAGTTGCTGCAGAGGGAAGAGAGACAAAGAAGATTGAGACCCAAACAAATAAAACTATACTACATCTGGTATATGCAAATTTAGGCTATTACAACTACTGTTATTGTTCTAATTTATTTTAAAATAAGATAAAATTAACTTATTATTCATTATTTATTGTAAATGAATGTTTGTTGCTGGACCTGACCAAAGAAGACAGAGAAAGTAAACACAACCCAAATAGAAGAAAGAAAGACACCACAAAAGGAAACACTGCAATCCAACCTGATACCATTCCATATGCTACATCTGTGTAGAAAACAAAGGATATCTCATGGGACATGAACTGTTTTTCTGAATCTTTCTGAGACAGGATGGCCGTAATTTAAAAAAAAAAAAGCCATTCCTGAAACCTGTTCTAAACACAAAGCCTAATTACGGTCTATAAACATGCAGATATACGGTTTATGTTCATATGGGTCCATTCATACAACTAAATTTACATGTGCAAGAAAGAACTCTGGAGGTATGTATTTTTTTTGTAAGTGTTAGTATGCCATAATAACTGACATGAAGCAGAAACTGTGTACATTAAACATAAATGCTACACTACAAATAATTAAATTGCCAACTCCATAATTAAGAACTGATCAATGTATATTCTGCTACTTCTCCACTGAGTCATAAATCCAACAGATCATTTATTATTTAATGTGTTTGTGTGTTAATGTGTTTATTCCAAAAAATCTATTTTTCAAAAGGGAAAATGTCATATTTTTTCTGCGCCCTTATTTTTTATTTGGATATTTTATTCTACTATTTTAATACATATTAATAAAAGACATAGATTGACATTTAAACAAGACGACAACACGGTACCTTAAAGTAGTCTCCAAAGGACCAGGAGCCCAGCATCTCAAAGAAAGTATGGTGGTAGACATCTTTACCCACATCATCCAGATCATTGTGTTTGCCTCCTGCTCGGATGCACTTTTGGGTGTTAGCTGCACGACGCAGCTTGGCCATAGGATGGGAAGGATCGATGGTGTTGAGAAAGATGGGCTTGAACTGAAAGTTAGAGGTATAAAAGCAACAATGAGGTGAGCTTTACCTATAAATCTGGCTATTTCCAAAATTTTCAATATGGACCCAACATGCTGATAGTGTCATTAGGTGCAGGCTGAGGCAGAGAAGCGCTTTAGACAAAAAAATATTAAGTACCTGATTCATGCCGGCATTGGCAAAAAGCAGCGTAGGATCATCCAATGGGATGGTGGAGGATGAGTGGACATATTGATGCTCATAGCGTCGAAAGAAGTCGATGAACTTCTGACGTATTTGAGCTGCACTCAATGAAGACTCCATTCTGAATCAGCTCTCTGCACAGAAAAAATGCAAGAAAGATTTTTGAATCACGTTTTACTAGAAATTACCAACCAACAGCAATTTATAAGTTAGTTTCTTGTTTAAATGAAATATTTCCATATGAAACTCGCCACATGATCAACATTTTCTTACAGGAGCTTAAAAAAAATCTTTTGTTCTTTTTGCGGAGTTAGTAATTGTAGGTAGGCTAACAAATAAATCAAATGTTTTGTCGAAAATAAAGGGTGACCTGTGTTGGCCTTGCATCAGCGTTCAGCAGTATTGCACTGCAAGTTAAAATCCAGAGGCTGTACACCTGGTATTTAAATTAATATACATTTACTTTATAGTCTTGTCCAAGGGTACACCCTGGACAGGTCGCCAGTCCATCACAGGGCCAACACATTATCATTGGAGGAAAAATGCAATGTAAACACCTAATCAAGCTAATTTATGCTGACATAGCAAGGTAAATTTACTAGTACATAACATTTCATTCAGTGTTTTACATAAGTCTAGTTTTAAACATCTGTTGGTTAAACACAAATCAGTGCATAATGAAACCAGTGAATCATTTTTAAAAGACGTGTGGCAAAACTTGGTTTGTACCAACATGGACACCCTTGCAATTACCTCTTACTTCTATCGCCGAAGACATTAAAACGGATTTTTCACAAGTAACAAGTAAATCTGCTACAAGCAAGCGCCAGATAACTGGTAGCATAATACACTGACACCGGTCAGAAATACTTGCTTGAACTGACGTTAGCAAGCTAATGTATTAGCCAGTCCGGCTACTTCTCTCCTTTCCCATCTTAATAGAGAAATAGAGAACACAACTATTAGAGACAAGCTACTAAACCATTAGTTACACTTAATGCTGTTTATCTCAAAAGCACAAAAACAAATTGTACTACTCACAGAAATCGCTGCTCTTGCAGAATGAATCAGTCACAGCTCTGGGCTCACTGCTTCAATCCACGCTGCCTGGTCAAAAGGAAAACGTAGAAGCCGTGAACACGCCCATATACGTGGCTCGTTGGTCTAGTTTGTCCAGTTGATATGTGACGTCACTACTTGTCAATTCTTATTGGATCACACTACTGTCAATCTTAGATGAACCCGCCACATTAATGCTACAAATTTCAGTGCCTTGGATGATGCAACGAAAACGACGCAGGTGTCAACACAACCGTAGCTGAAGTGTTAAATTAAAATATTATAATAATTTTTTTAATTATTTTACAATTTAAATAATCTAGGCATGTAGTCACCCTGTTCGTATTCCCGTATCATATTTCTTTCAAATGTAATTTTTTTTTTTGTAATACTGACTCATTTCTTTTTCTTTAGCAATGAGATATATGATTATTTCAATATTTATTCTATACGCTATTGTAATTTTGTTTATGTATAATGAAAAAATATCGCCACATAATATTTTCCTCATTTGCGGAACACTTAACTGATTGATATAGTTCTTTCCGGACGCATTTCTTGTGGGACTGCCCGTTGCTATTGATTTGCCATTTGCCCACATGCCACTAGTGCATCATGCCGACTGATACAAAACGTGTACGTGGCCCCGAAGTGTCTCAAAGCCCGTCTCTGTTTATGTGCGAACCTCCGACGGTTCTCCCTTGGCATGGCCCCAGAACAGACGGACGACAGCGAGATCAGGTAGATGTCCGGCCGGTGTTTGTCCGGTGCGGCCTGGTGAGTCAAGCTAAAGGCTCCGCGTACATAGAAGCTGGAAATACCAAGTTAATGTGCTGCGTTTATGGCCCCAGAGAAATGGAACGGAAAGATGAGATGGACATGAAAAGTGGAAGGTAATGATCGTTTATGTACTTATTTTTATTTACTTATAAAAGCGTAAACACTAAGTATATTTAAAGCACCGTTTGTCAACCCAGGTCTTCTGTTTTTTAGTTCCTTCCAACTTTAGCACACTTCTTAAGGTTAATAAAACTGCTCGTTAAGTACTCAAACTCTACTAATGAGCCATTCTTTTAAGTCAGTTGTAGAAAAATATGGTTACACGCAGGGCAGTGTTTCCTGAGGAACTGGGTTGATAAACACTGATTTAGAGCAAATGTAAAGGAACTTCTCGGGTACCTAAAATGCATTTCAATTATCTATGTGGTTGTCAGAATTGGTGTTTACTGGATGTTAAGACTTAATAAGCCTTGTTACATAAATTAAATTTATACACGTATAAAAGCAAATAATTAGGAATTTAAATAAACTGTTTAAGAAGCACATCATTGTATAACTTATTCTGCAAATTCTTTAAACTTCATGCTTTCTCAATACTACTGTGTTTTTGTCTGCACCTAGGCTGACCACGGACATGCGATTTGCTCCATTTTCCTGCCCGGAGAGGGGCTCTTGGATCCAGGGGAGTCAGGACAAAGACTTCTCTCACATGCTATATGAAAGTCTACAGCCAGCTGTGTGCCTTCACAAATACCCCCGCTCTCAGATTGAGGTCAATGTGATGGTGCTGGAAAACAGTGGTTCAGTTCTGGCCCATGCAGTCACATGTGCCTCGCTAGCACTTGCAGATGCAGGGATTGAAATGTATGATCTTGTGCTTGGTTGTTCCATTCGTCAGGATGGCGCCTCCCACTTGGTAGATCCCACTTATGTCGAGGAGAACAGCTGGAGTTCAGGTAGCAGTGACAACCAGGGCGGCCTGACCGTTGCATTCCTTCCCAGTCTGAACCAAATTTCTGGGTTGCAGTCAGATGGTGAAATGGCTGAGGAGACACTGACAGCAGGGATTCGGACTTGCATTGAGGGATGTTATAAACTGTACCCAGTGATCCAACAAGCACTGATCAAGTCTGTGCGCAAGGCTGACCCCCCACCATCAAAGTTAAAAAGCAAATAAACCCCGTTTTTTTTTTTTTTCCAGGTCACAACTGTCAGTCATTACTTTCAACATCTTGACCTGTGTTTTTTTTTTTACAGTACAATTTTGTTTAATAAATATATTGCTTTTGATTTCAAGACTGTTTTTCTCTTTGCACCCACAGGAGTGTGGGTAGAAATTCACCAGCTGTAAGAAGAAGCTGGAGCACATTTGCAGTAATGCAGTGTACAGATTCTGTACACTGCATTACTGCATATTTTTACATATTTTCTTGATGGACCTGATCTCTTACACATGGGGGCTTTTACTCTGTTGTAAATTTATCTGGATAGTTCTTAAAACTGAGGCTTTTCATTTTGCAAGTTTGCGTCTTATGTATAGTGGGGACAGCACATTAGGCCGTGTTGACTAGAAAATAACTGATGCGTTGTTGAAAACATCTCAGGAATTGCCTGACTAAAAGCCAAGAGCAGCAGACTTAACACAATGGCTCTAAGGCCAGAATGTCCCTATTTATTTAATTTCTGGATTGTTTCTTTTATCCCGATACACAAGGAGGGACCATTGCTCTATTTTAGGTATTTAGAATTAATTGTAATCTGTTAAAGTGGGTGCTACTTTTCAGCTTTGTCACATTCATACCACGTTCAAGATTTTTTCCCCCACTTAAACTGTACAAGTTGGTTAGCGCTGTGGCCTCACAGCAAGGTCACTGGTCTGAGCCTCTGTTTGGATAGCAGGCTTTCTGTGGAGTTTGCAGATTTTCTCACAAGTACTCCCACTGTCCACAGACATGCATGTTAGGTTGACTGCTTATTCAAAATTATCCTCAGGAGTGTGTGTGTGTGACTGGTTGTTCATCACTCTTGATCCTGTCATGGACTGGTGATATATCCAAGGTGTACCCTGCCTCTCGTCCAAAAATTGCTGGGATAGGCTACCTGCAACCTTTCATTGCAATAAGCGGTACAGATATTGCATGAAAACTGCACAATTTTTAATCCCCTGTAAAACCTTCTGGTCTAACAGCGTATTATGTATTTAAATATGTACTTCTTCTCTTTCACTCACTCACAAATCTGAGAAATGATCAAAAAACAAGGGCAAGTTTTTTTATTTTTCCTTTCAGACTTTGACAAACAAAACACACTCCAAACATCTTGAGACAGCAACACAGTCGAGTACTTTTCTGGGAAAAACTTTCAAACTGATCTACACATCACAAATAAAATAATTTTCAAACCATTCCCACCCAAATATGAAGGATCGTGATCAATGGAAAGTGAGACCAGCATGTTGCGCTCTTACTCCTTTGCTGCTGAAAACTAAAAGGTGTGAGTCATGTGACAGTCTAAAGCAGTCTCTTCCTTGCTCCACAGCTGTCAATCACTGTTCCTTCAGCCAATAGTACAGCTTGCAGCCGCTGTGGCTGGGGATGGGAGGGGAGCGTGGGGGACAGGATGTCATCAGGGTAGGCAGTGCGGGATTGGTTGCTCGGCTTAAACTGTGAGATGTGATTGAGGGAAATAAGGGTGGAGGAGTCATGTTTGAGAGCCACAAAAGCAAAATTTAAAAATTTAAAAACAAATTTAAATAAAATTTTGTAATTGGGCTGAACTTTGTCTGATGACAAAGAGCAACAGTTTAACTCACAGCTGCGAAAACAATAGAAATACTGATAAAGTTTACAAAGAGTAGGTGTGTATGACCAACAATGTGTTTGAAATTGTGCAACTTTACCTTTTCTGATGGCCGCAAGTCATTCTGAAGACTTCCGGTCATTTAGTGTGTGTGTGTGTGTGTGTGTATGAAGGATGGTGCTGTGTATTTATCTGTAGGCCCTGTTGTGCCGAGGATACGGCGGCATGATTGCGTCCACGCTACCTTCGCTGTCCGAGCTGCTGTCGGAGTCGCTGCTGCCAGAGTACACACAGAGTCCGGGTAAAACGCCGACACACACGGCTGCTGACGGCAGATGTAGAACACCCTGACTGGGGCCCAGCGGAGCTGGCGGTGTCTTCGCTGTCAGGCCGGGAACTGCCTGCTGATCATCAGCCACCCCTGCTCTCCCTCCTGCTCCGCCTGATTGTTCTGAAAACAACAACACAAATCCAATTTTTTCTTTTTTTTTTCCCCAGTCAATCATTTTGTATTTAATAACCTAAATTAAAAGTGCTGTCCAAAAATAAAAAAGGGTTGCCATGCCAACAAATAAACCCAACTTTTCATCAAAGACCTGAAAACCAGAGAATAAAAAGGATATTAGACCATCAAACACAAAAAGAAACTAACGATGAATGTAAAAATTAAAATAAGTAAATAAAAAAATAAAAACATTGAAACATCTATAGTAGGTTAAAAGTTTGTAGAAGCTAAAAGCAGAATAAAAAAATAGCCCAAGCTACTGATGAGCTGGGTTATTTTAAAAAATGATTTAATGTCAACACTGCAATAATAGTCAGTTATAAATTATGGGATTTTTAAAAAACTAGTTAGAAGATCGGCACCATCATCGCCATTAATGAGCTATAACAGCATGACTCAGAGACTGCTGAAATATAATGACTGTGTTTCAGGGTCTGACATCTTTGCTTATTGCTCACAGCCAGAAGCAACCTCAGGAATTTCTACATCTTCATTTGCAAAGAGGCCATAAACCAAGCTGATTCAGAAAACATAGCAATGTAACAAAAAGAAACCCTCATTACTTTCACTGACACACACATAAACACACACATAAAGCCAGACAACCCCACCCCCAACATGACTCCTTAACTTCCTTCTCATAACTGAAACTATTATATATTAATGAATAAAATAATAAAGGAAAGAAAAGTAAAGAGAGAAGTTCTTCAGCACTAGGAAGATTGCAAAGCTTGCATTTCTCTTTTATTTTATTTCTTCTACTTTAACAAAAACTAACCAAGACAACTGTCAACATTAATATTATTAACTTTTTTTTAAAAGAAAACCTACAGTGTCATGGATATTCACATACTCTCCAGTCACATATATCAATAGCAGTCCACCTCTGGGCTGTCAGCTCAACAGTCTGAGCCCTGCATACAAATTACTGCACTTATAGTAACGCAACTGATTTTCTTTTATTTTTAGATGATACCGTGACACCAGGACACATATCTCTCTCAATCTGTGTCCTTGTTTGCATCAAACACAGCCCTTCTTTAGCAGACCGAAGTTGTTTTGTGTCAATCAGAAAATAAAGTTATTATTTTTCAGGCACAGCTTGCGATGTTTATTAGGTCCAGGAACCTATGTAAGCGAAATCGATGGAGATGATGCTAAAAATGTCTGCCTCTGATCCATTTATGAGTCGTTTTACACTTGTTATGCATCATCCACCCAGATGACAAACTCTCTTATTATATAATTTAAGTAAAACATTAATTTCTTTAAGTGGACATCAAACATGGTATTATGTCTGAATTGGATATCGGGCAGTATTGGATCATCAAGTTTCCTGACGATTGCTTTTAGTTTCTATATTGAAGATGATTGCACTTCAGTATGTGGACAACAAAATTGATGCATCCATGTGTTTTTTTTAGGAGTATAGATGTGTATGAAAGGCCTAAGACTGCAGCCCACCTGTGAGTCTATCTCCATTTCCTGCTGCTGTGGTTGTGATTTCCACCTTCTGTTTCTTCCCATTGTCTGATGACTGTGAAGAACTGTGGGAGAAACATGGCATCAGGCCAAAAGCATTGTTTCAGATTTAAATAATGTAAAATCTTTATGCATACCTGCGTCTCTTGACAGCTCCAGCTAATAAATGAGCCTGAGACAAGTGGCTGGTTCTTTGTTCTGCTCCTAAAGGTTTAGATGTGGCTTTTTTTTCCGGTTCTCTGCGACTTTCTGCAGCTGCTTGCTTCATTAAAGCGCTGTAACAACACAGTTAAGGGGCATCAACTCTAACGAAGCCCTCAGAGGCAGTGTTATAGCACTTCTGCATCAATAAGGAAAAAATGTAACATTTTGAGAGGAAGAGATGTATGATAAAAAATGTACCTAACTAAAGTAAGAGACCTAAAACCCTAAAAGAAGACAGATTGAGATGAAGGGATTGTCAAATAGATATAAACAGATGAGTCACAAAATTAAAAAAGCCTATGCTATCATGATATCAGGACATTTAAATTATAATTTCCAAATAACTTATTGAAGCAAAATCTTAACATAGTGGGCATCTAACAATAGGACATGTCTTAATGACATGTGTGTTAGGAGAGCTCTTAGTCTGATGTAAACAGGCTGAAGAGGACCGTTTAAATACAAGCTGTCAATAAACCAGAACAGATCGATTCATTGTTTAGTTTTTTTTAAAGTAATTAATCAACTTGTTAGAAAACAGCACGTTATATAAAAAATACTTAAAACACTGTATTGTTGTCCATGTGCATCAAAAGTTTAGAGAAAGTCTAATTAAAGTTCACCTGTGAAGGTTAAAGTGCATTTTAGGTTCGTTTTATTATCATATTAATTTCAGACTAAACTTTTAAAATTCTTTTAAAGACTTGTTTTTTGGCTTTATGCGCAGGATTTTACAGGATTTATTTATTTTGCCAAATTTTTTATTACTTTCATTTTTTAGAATTTATTGATAATAATAATTTGAGGACTTGTTGATCTTAACTATTAAATGTTTCCCAGAGACTGAGATTACCATCAATGCTGAGTGCAAGAAACTGCAAAGAAATGATCCAGTGGAAAAACTGAAGTTATCTGAGATTAATTGAATGTTTGTAACTTTTTAGGGAACACATAAAAAAAACAGGGTTTTTCATTCATTTAAGGTACATTACATTTTCTATTGTAGCATCTTACTTTTAACTCTATAAACTCATCTCTGAACTAGTTTCAGTAAAATATGAGGAAATTCTTATTAGAAATATCTTCAAATAGAATAAGAATAATTTTATCCACTTATTGTTTATGTGAGATGCTTGTTGAAAGGAATGTCTTCTATCTGTGTCCATCTTTGGAAAAATCAAACTAAAGTAGAGAGTAAAGATAAAGTAAGGCAAATAATCCTAAAGATTATTTTCTTTTTTTGTTGTTACTACTAAATGTGAACGTGATGTAGGATATTCTATATTCCTTCAGCTCCTGCTTCTCCTCATCCCGCCGTTGCTTCTCAACCAGACATTGTTGCCGGGAGACTTCGTCCAAGAAACTGGTCTCATCCTCGTCCAATCCCCTCACCATATTCCCTGTCACCATGGAAACATGCTCTCAACACATTGCAGAAAAAGTGGTTGCATTTTTCAGAAAACCATCAGTCTTTTTTTTTTTTTTTATTTAACTGAAAGCAAAAAATGAAGCATCACCCAAGAAACTAAAATAAAAGCTTTTTTTAAGAATATAAAACATCCCAGACAGATTTATTGACAGTATCAGTATCTATTAGCGATTAATAAAATATTTAAATGTTCAATTAAATAAAATGGCAAAGCATCCTATAAATGTGATTTTTCAGTTTACTCAAGGATAAGAGAAATTATACTTAAATCATTTAATAACAGAATGATTTCTCCAGCGTGAGAAAACTTGTAAACGGAGTTCAGTTTGATAGCAGAAGAACTCAGAGGCAATTTAACATTATATTACAGTCTAATAAAACCAAATCAACCCCATACAGTCATGTTAATGCAGGTTTTTAACATACAATAAAGAACAAAGGGTTAACCCAACCTATCATTTCTTGATTTTGAACAGAAGCACTCTATTTTTATTTTAAAGTAGTCTTCATCAATGTTTCTACATCCTTCAGAAATTCTTTACATTTTTCTTATTTTATTATTATTATTTTTAGACCAGTCCTTCATTGGGTTATTTTCAGAGAAATATGTTATTCATTAACCAGTAAACATTCATAAAAAAAAGATATCTGATTTTCACAAATAATAAAAGCCTCTTAACTCAAAAGGATGAATCAGTTATGTAGTGATATAACAATTTAACAAAGAACCAGTTTCTAATTGGATTTTTTTTAAGGTTTTGTTACTTGCAGTTTGTCACAAAGAAAAGTTATTGTTTCCATTTTAAAAAATCTACTTTTTACTGTATTTCCTACTATTTAGACACAGACATCTATTCCCAACTGAGACTTTACACAGTTATTTGTGTTACTAACAACCTGACAGTTTTAGATAATGAGGAAGATTCCCCATGGAATAAAAATGTCATTGCATGGTAAAATCTTACAAGTGATAAGCTAGCAGGAAGAATTCTTTCTAATCTTCTGAGCAAAAAACTGGAGATAAAGTTACAGTAAAACACACGTGTCAAACTCCGGTCCTCGAGGGCCGGTATCGAGCAGGTTTTGGTGTCTACCTGCCCTAACACACCTGATGCAAATCAAATAGATCCAACTGCTTCTTCTCTACCTATTAAGTAATTTCAATCAGCTGTGTCAGAGCATGGAGACAACAAAAACCTGCTGGATACCGGCCCTTTAGGACCTGAGTTTGACACCCCTGCAGTAAAATGTCAGTTTTGTGTGTTGGAGTAGTCTGCTGTGCTGGTGTTGAACACAACTGAAATGTTTTCTTTGGAGAATATGGAAAAAACAACATGTTCAATTTTACTGTTAAAAGAAAACAGAGAAAACCCACTGAATTTAAACTGCTCCTCAAATTCCTGTTGTTTCTTGTCTTTTTGTTCCTGGAGTCGGTCAAAGAGAGAACGTGCGTCATACTCCTCCTCTGGGGCCTCTGAGGAAACAAAAAATGTGTTTGCATGAACTACAAGTGCAGATATAATAATAATAATAATAAATTTTATTTCTAGGCGCCTTTCAGGACCCAAGGTCACCTTACAAAGAATTAAAATCAG
>JBAMIG010000010.1:4864218-4878737 GCA_037177335.1 Kiunga ballochi | reverse complement strand
ATGGATGGATGGATGGATGGATGGATGGATGGATGAACAAACAAATGTTATTGTCATTGAAGCATTGTGGCATGAGACTTCTTTAAGTACAACCCGTCCAAGAGTGAACAAACAACATACATACAAAGTAATATAGAATTAACATAAACAGGATCAGGGTGACTGAGCCACGTGCACTGTGCATCATTTTACTGATGAAAGGAAGAAAACAGGAGACAAAGATGCGTGTTTGTGTGTGTGGGCGATCACTACACTGAGTAGAGATACACAGTGTAGTGAAGAAAGAAATTCAACACAAAAGAAGCAAACTATGTAAACAGTAACAACATAACACATGGGGGGATTACATTGTGGATGCAGCTAGAGCATCCAATCCGACCAGCTGCCTGGAAGGAGGGTAGATGGTAAATTAAATGCAAATGTCTCAACTTCCCCTTTCCAAGGTACAGTGAACGCAGCATCAATAAATGTTAATGTTTTTTAGTTTGCCGTGATCTAAAACAGAATAAATGTTTGGTTAAGTTACAACTTTAGGCTTTATCCTGATCTTTATCATGTCTCCCAAATCCTTATAAAGATTTTTACTTAAGCCACTATTGGCTTTCATACTCAACAGTTTCACAGAATGGTATAAAAAATGGTGTTGCTGCTCACCGCTGCTTTGTCTTGCTGAAGGGCCTGAGCAGCGAAGCGTGCTACATGGCTGATGATCGGAGCAAAATTGGTGGGGCCGTAGAAACGAATGTGAGGGAGGCAGGCAGAGTAGGCCTGGGCGATGCCCTCCACACCTAAGGATGAAATAGAGAAATAAAGAAAAAAATTATTTTTAAAAATGGTTAATAATTGTAATGAAAAAAAGAGAGTGAGTACAAAAGGTTATCATATGTAAAAGAATGAGAACCAGTCAGTCATGATAGTTTTTTCTTTGGCTCTGCTATTTTAGACCACAATAGACATTGCCTGTGTAGTAAATGCACCCTGCAAAATTAGTGTTTTTAAAAAATATATTTTTATTGTAAATTGTTATGCAGCTTCAGTACACGTGTTCATTTCTTAATTTATATGTACATCTTTTGCAACAAGGAAGACAAATATGTTTTATGAGATGTTTTTCCTTTGTGGAATGAAGGGGAAAAATTTAATAAAACTATTAGTGAATCCTTATTTACGTAAAGTTACACAATGCACTCTGTATAAGCTTTTCTTTTAACAGTAGTAGCAGTACTTCGTGAATGCAGTCCCAAAATTAATATTTTACATTTTGGCTTTCAAACTTCCTCTCACATCCAGCTGGAGGATGTACTGGCCAAGAAAAGCTGCTAAAGGGGCGTTTAAGCAGATGTTTAAAAAGCAGAAACTCATGCATCTATTGTGAAGATGCAACTAAAATGAACGGCTTAGAATCAATCAATATTTAACGCTTTGACCAAGGTCTTTTTCAGCAGATGGATAAGGGCAGATGAATTTATTTAACACAACCTCTGCCTTTGTTAGGAAAAAATATGTGCAACACAATCTCCTTCTGGATCTCACAGCTTTGTTCTCAGTAGTTGGCACTGAACTGGTTAACACATAATCCTACTCATACAAGTTACTTTACCCTCTACATATTAATGAACAGAAAGATATTTTGCATTTGAAGAGGTGTCTACTTTGTAGTTCATGACCCAAAGATGCAAAATTATGACAATTTGTTAGATGTGATGAGACCTTTCATAATACAAAGTTATGGTGATATTAAGTACTGCAAGTGTTTTATTTAACTACAAAAATGTCAATTATTTAAAAGTAACAATGCTATTAATAACCTGATAATGCTTACGTAGAGTTTTATTTTAATTTAGACTATTAGCATGTTAACATTTGTTACCTAGCATCAGTCAAACTGCAGCAAAGGTGCAGAAATAGAGTAGTTTTTCTAGTAGTAACAGAGTAGCTTCACAAAGTCAAAGTAGCTCAGGAGAGATGGACACATAAATCCATACACTAGTCAGATGTTTACATACACATACTGATTTAATGGCTGAAGTGTATATGAGCATTGCATTGTACATACCAACAGATCTACAGTGGTAAAAACACACATTTACACAGAAGATTTTTCTATTTATATTTTCCTTCCATGCGACCAGACTTTGTTTTAATCTTTTAAAGTGGTCTTTAGCAGTTGATTTTGAAGTTTTTCCTTTGACAATTTTTGGATTGAGAACCCCTACACTGCACCTCATTTCTGCAGTTTAGAAATGCTTAAAAAATACCTCAACAAACAAGCACAGAAGAGTCAGACAATCAGAGCACAACAGAAACACATGGGACGGGAGATTGTAGGGTCCTTCCAGAGCACCCGAGGTCAAAATTAACCCTGTGGCACTGTCCGATTCAACACAGGAGTCCCGGAAGTGGAAAGTGCAGAGAGACATGGTCCAACCAAAGCAGTGAGTTGATGGGAGGTGTATCTGTAATTTGTTCATGTGAGTGTTGTGCATGTATGCAGTGAGGTGTCTGTGAACCCAGTCTCAGTTAATTTTCCAGCCGCGTTGCTATGGAGATAAGAGCGTCCTTGAGAAACCTGACAGGGTCTACGTCTCTAGGGAGGAAGGGGTATGGGTGAGGGCAGAGCAACTCATATCTTCATACATTCCTCAGGAGAACTTTTTCCAGCATCCAAGGGTAAATAGAACCAGATTCAGATAGCATTATTTGTTCAGATCAGCCTACCCCACTTCCCAGCCTTTGTATGATCTCTAGGGATTCCAAATCAGCCAGAATGGTGGTCACTTTCAGCATCTTGATCAGACACTTTCTCCATGTTGTTATTGAACTTCTGAATGAGCTCTGGAACCACAGCCAGATTGCCAGTATAGGCTAGTAAGGCATCCAGCTTGCGGTTCTGCTTGGTCACTGCAAGAGTCAGTGTTCTGAGCCCGGATCTCAGTTGCTGCATTCCTCCGCAACAGTCTCAGATGTTTGCAACTCATCAGAAACCTGCTAATGCCAAACAGCAGGAAGCCAGTAGCATACATCCAATGGTGTAAAGGTCTTCTGCGTCCAGACACATACGCTTGCCACATTAATTGTACATGAAGAAATGTACAATATAAATGTCATCAAAACATATCAGAAGCATGGTTTTCCCAAGTTGAGAAGTTGTATAGTATTAATTTAAGCCACTTAAAGGTAATAAATAAAAATGTCTGTAGTGATGGACCAGTTTTAAATGGCATTTTTAGACAAGCCTGTCACAAAGACACATTATTTAATCCCAATTAGTTACAATTCAAAATGAGCAAAAGTTTCTGACTATCTAGCGTCAGCTGGTGAACAGTTTACAGAAAACTGCACAAAAATAAAAATGTCCAACACCTTCGTATAAAAATGTGCGGTGGGTGTATGATGCAAGGTTTGGTCTCATGGTGAGCAGCAGCCTTCAAGCTGTGTTAAAGAGTTATTTATTCAAGCTCAGTAAGACACGAGGAGAGAAGTACCTGCTGCTGTCACATTAGCTGGAAATGTTCTCTGTTTTTAACACAAAGCAAATGTTTAGAAATTAGATTCCACTTTATTTATTTATTTAGTTATTTTCAGAAATCTTCCTAACTGAGTGAAGCAGAGCATTAGGATTGGTTCCAAACTAAATAATGATCTGGGTTTCATGTGGATAAGCATGAGACCAGGAGGATGTCAGCAGTCGCTTTTAATGTGCCCACAATTATTTTCCACTTTTGTGGTTTTCAGCTCTTATGATTTAATTACCAATGGTTGTAATGAAGAAATAATATATTCACTGCATTGTTCACATTGTTCGGTGTGAAAGGATGCTGTTAGCAGTCCATCCTCACATCAGCAGTAGTTTCACAGACCCACATTGCAGCTCAGAGTGTGGCCCATCTGTTTTAACAGAAAACCCATTTCTAATGACGAGATTTCTATTTTTTTCATAAAATTCTTGACATTTTCCAATTAATGTCAAATAGAATTGTTAATAAAAGAGGTTCTTTTTGCATGAGACGGTGTTCTGACTATTTTAATAAAATCACAGAAACACATAATGTTTTTTAATAAACATTCTGACTTACTGGTTCCCACTCTGATATAAATCACTATTTAATTAACTTCTAACAGTTAAAACACCATAAAAGGCTAATAGATAAAAGAGAGTGTCAGCTTCACATTTCACACTTTAAGTGGCTGTAGCTCAGGTGGAAGAGCAATACCTGGCTTCCATTCACTATATATCAAAGTTTCCCTGGGCAAGACTCTGAACCCCAGCTCGCCCTCCGGTGTGCCTAATGGTGTGTGTGTGTATGTGAGAGAGAATGGGTCATCACAATAAAGAACCCTATCTAAAAGTTTTACAGAAACCCCATGAGTCTTGAGAAATTTAATAAAAAAAAGTGTTTTACAAAAATAATATGTTTCAAAGGCTGCAGCAGGTCACTAATGACATATGTATGACTCACCTGAGCAGAAGGGGTTAGTAGGATTGAAGTTGATGGCAAATTCATGCGACACCTGCATGTAAAAAAAAATCAATAATATGAATTTAGCTCTTGTGCTTCATTAAACTGGTAAAGCTTGTTAAGGAATACAGCCCATTTCTCCTACACTTCCCCGCTCCCGCCACCGTTCTGTGTAATGCTTCTTTGTCCTTTTCATCAGCTCAGCACCATGGCAACACAGATGGGTTGACAGTTGCATAATCATCTAAATATGCACGTATATGCCTACAGATTTATCTGTGTGAGTAAAATATGTGTACAGTACAGGCTTGTTTTAACTGAAGGCTCGCACATGACATCCCACCCTTTTCTCTCCCTCCTTGCACCACATGACTGTGTAGCACACAAATACACAAGAGGAGCACAACTGATACACATGCATACCTTCCAGTCTGGAGGGAGTTGGGCTCCAAATCCTAATGCAGGAAACATTTTGTCACTGAGGAGGAAACCATGACAACAGATTGCAATGTTAGTTAATTTTTCTTCACACAATTGCAACAAGCCGGATTTGTACAACTGGAATCCTATTAGCCTATTCTCATATATTCAGAAATTTCCTAAATACAGGACAACGGGAAAAAAAACTCAGATGCAGAATGAAAAATGGCTTCTCACCAAGAAAATTAGAAAGGATTTTTGCATAACATGTTTGTCTACAATTTGAAGTGATTTTTAAAAGCTCATTGGTCACTGTTCTCAGGTTGCTGCAGTTATTTTTAGTATATGAAGTAAAACAAGGGTAAATGATTTTTAAGAAGTTGGTGAATTTTAAATGAGTATTTGACAGCTGAGAATCTGAGTAAAGGTACTGTGCAGATGTCTTGAGCATCTATAAAAACAGCATTTAACTGAAATGTAAACAAATGAGGCAGAAACAGGGTTTGTGCACATCTATGAGCCTAAAAGCAAATATTGGGTCTCAGCGGCTTTATTCTTCCACACAACCTGAACCCTCTTACATAAGATTAGTCATCTATTTGAGTAATCTGGAACAGTTCTCCAGGATCCTTGAAGTACTTTTTTTCCTTTTGTTCTGTGTCTTTTTAAATTATCCCTGAATGCTTTCATAAGGCAGAGGTCCTTGTGCTGGGGTGGACCCATTCCACCATCTGACCCGTTACAAGTAATCTTTAGTCTAGTTCTTGTTTCATGTGATTTAACTCAGCATTTTTTATTCGTTTCCCTTCCTTATAAGAAGCTTCTTGACACGTGTTTCTATGGAGACTGTTTCTGATTAAGCTTCAGCCAACAAGAAACATCAATTTAAGGTCCAGCTGCAGATCTCAGTTCATGGTTTAAGTCTTTGCAGGATTTGTTCTTATTTCTTAAGGACTACCTTGACAGAATTTTCCTCTTTTTTTCCTTCACTTGTCCAGTTTGTGTCAAGTTGTGTGTTCAGAGATAAGGGATTAAAAAAAAACATGCATTCCCTGAAAATGGTTAGGAACAGAGATGAGACCAACACTGAATGAAGGAATGAAGAGGCGGCCAATGTCCAAAGAAACACCTTCAAAACATAAAGACAATGTCTGAGAATTATTTTATGACGTAATTCACTGTGAAACAGGCTCATCGATAAGAGGAAAACTTTGCATTTGAAAGAACATCAAGACATCACAGAAAAGAAACTAACTAAAACTTGGCATGGCAAGAAAAAACACAAGGTTTAATAAAACAATCCCTGTATTATGATTACAGTATCCTTTGTGTTAGCACTTTGGAGGCTTAGCTGTAATATGTTGTATTGTGTTGAGTAGTCTTGAATCACATTGTATCAAACCAAATCAGATGGTATGAAGTCAAATCCATGATGAAACTCATCCAATCATAAACAGAGATGAATCACATTGTATTGTATGCATGTGAACTACTAGAACAAACAAGGAAAACTATCTACAATACAGGCTGATTTGATGAAACAAAATGGATTCAAATAAAATGTGGAATATATTAAAAAATGTTAAAAAATTAAACCAAACGCATAAAGCATCACAGTTCTGTGCAAATTGCTCTCACTGAGAATATTTCTGCAAAACTGAAGTTCTTAAAATATCTCCAAAGGCTGCTGTTTGTATTCATATCATTCATGTGATTTATACGGCCGCATCCTGGAGAATATATCAACCAGCCTCACTCCTTACCAAATAATTTACCAGAAAGGTTGATTATCTTGGTAACTGGTAGCTTTAACTGAGTAACATCATAAAAGCACTAATTTAATCACTTACGTGTCGTAGTCCTGTATGATTTGTCCAACAGCTAAAATGGCAGAGAGGTACTCGTTGCTGCCCAGAGGGTTAATGTAGTGGAGGGAGGAAGGCTCCCGAGGATTTCCATTAGACGCTGTGAAGTCTATACCGACCTAATAACACAGAGAATGAAAGGTAAGGGAGCGTGGAGATCTGTAGTGCGATTTGGTGCCATGTTTGTGAAGTGCAGATGTCTTTAAATGGACTCACAAGAGTATGAAACATGACTCACAGGAGGAACCGCTGTATGTTTTCCTTCAGTGTAAATCTGTTATCTGATATCATAGAAATCCAGAGGAAAGATGAAGTGACTACTCAAGTTGTGAGTTTAAACATAATTTGTTCTTCTAACAGCTGAAGACAAACTTTTCATACAACTATTTAACCATTTTCAAGAACAAATGAGGCATTCATATAGACTAGTGGTATATTTGGCTTGTAGTTAATCTGAATTTGGTGCCCAGTAAATGATGTTATATCAATCTACACAGGCAGCTGGTTGCAGATTCAGTCCTTTTTGTTTATATTCAGTAACACATTATCACACATAGTTGTTGAAATGAGTAAATGTAAACTTGTGTCTACAAGACCACGTCTATGTCATCCATGGGTCTTAGTAATTTAAAAACTTGTCAAAATCTGACTGAAAGTAATTTTTTCCATCACATAAATACTGTGCACCACATAAATCCAATCTTCATTTTTAGGAGACGGTTTACATTCATTTCCTCACCAGGGCTTTTTTTTTTTAACTCGCTGTCATGAGGACATGGAACAAATAGTCATTGCCAGCTTTCACAGCTTCAGGACTAAATAATAGACGTCAAAAGCAATGTGAAAAGTTCTTCCTTACTTTACCCATCATTATTCATACTTTGTCCAAATACCACTGAAATAAAGAACAAGCCTAAAATACACAGAAACAGTTCGTGATTTGTTCACCACAGGATCTCCAACACATTCATCTTTTGTGATCTGCTGTTTTGAAGTCTGGAGAAATACTTGTAAAACTTAGGCAAACTATTTTTATTTGATAAAAATAAGCTTTCAGAATCAAATGCAGAAGTAAATGCAGACGTCCATCAAATCCCTTTTTATGCACTTTTTAAAGTTCTCTGAGTTGGTAAAAGCACAGAACATCCATTCATCCATTTCCCATACCACTTATCCAATTCAGGTTGATGGATATATCCCAGCAATCATCGGGGTACACTAAAATACTGAGACGAATAAGCAGACAATGAACCAACCACAAATTCACTCATGAGGATTATTTAGAATTACCAATGAACCTAACATTTTGGATGGTGGGAGGAAGCTGGAGAGAAACCACAACACGGGGAGAATATGCACAGCTTATAATCAACAGATGTAAGAATATCTCTCTAAAAGGAGTTATTTATGGAATTTATAGTAAATAAATTAATATCTTCAAAAAAGGGGGCTAAATGATCTTTTTGAGTAAATATATGCATTAATGGTTCTTTAGCCAGATTGTATGCAAGATTTTTTTAAATCCTCTGCTCCTTTTAAATCTTTGTTTTGCATGATCTTTTATCTTTTTTTCCACATTATTATTTTTACTTTATTGAGAATAAATAAATAAACTAAAACAAATTGAACTAATCTGTGGAAATTCCTTTTATGTGTGCAAAATCTCATCAAACTCTTCCATCCAAACTCATAGGCATATATCTGAATCCAGTTGAGTTATTTACCGACAAAACAACTTTCAGAACACCTGCCCAGCTCTGTTCAAGCACACACATTTCCTCTATGTGGTGTTTTAGTTGTAGAAATTTCTAAACGCCATAGTTTAATTTAGATGTTTCAATTCCTTAACACCATTTACGGCACTTAACCAAACCTAAATTGATGACCTCATTGGTTTTTATTAAATTATTAATTGTAACTGTGCAGAAATGACAAATCAGAAACTTCTCCACTGACTGGTTGAGGGCAAATATACTTAAATACATGGTGAAACAACCAGAACAAAACCTACAGGAACGCTGCACAAATAAAGCCCATCGTTTGTTATAAATGAGAGAAAAACAAGAGTTTTTCTGTCAAAGCATTTGAGAAAGATACACAACTGTAATATTGCTCATAAGAACAAACTGTAAAAGAAATGTCTACATCAAGGATATTTTTCCTGCACAAATGCTTCCACATATTTGGATCCATTCTTACTCCAGGGGAAGAAGAAAACTGATTCTTTATGTCAGCATCACTACTTGGTTTGAAACAAATCACAAATCTATATATTGCAAAGCAATAGAACCAGAACTCCAAATATTTGCAGTAAAGCAAGTAGCAGTCCCATAGGATAATCTAGTAAGATATGATGTGCATCTTAGTAGTGGCAAAGTTTAAAGCATCACACTATCATACATTAAAAACAGTATTTTCATCCACAGCGATGGGATACACATCCAGCATGATGAATAAAATCACATTATGTATTAAACTGTAACATGGACAGATCTGTCTGCACGAAGAAAAGCTGAAGTAGGAAAGAAAACATAACTACATGATCCATGAAAACAGGAGTTTACTTAGAAACATGTTATTCACTTTCTCTTAATTCTGTTTTATATCTAGAGGTTGGAAAGGCAGTTGTAGTTATGTAGGTGGTAAATAAACAAACCACTTCCTACCTCTCATCTCTGTGGCTACTACATGGAAAACAAACAAGTATCATTTCCAATGTTATATTTATGAAGTACTAGATCAACACGAGCAAATTACTTTACTTTTTATCTCCACCTGATCCGACTGAAGAACCATTAATACATATATTTAATCAATAAGTTACATTTTGCTGAAAAATGTTTTTAACAAAACAGAAATTCATGGGAAGTTCTCGGAGCCAGAATCTGGTCAATATATCCACTAAGACATAGCAATTTTGTCAAACAACTTTTCAGCCAGATCCTCATTGCATTTGCTATGATGTTGGACAGGGAAAATGAAGAAAAAATCAGAGAAAGAAAAAGAATACTAAGTGGATTTATAACTTGCAGAACAACTTGCAGAACAGACAGGAACAAAATACTAGACATAACGTTCTTACAAGAAGAAGAGAAGCAAATAAAAAAACAGATATAAAATAAAAAGGAAACTAAACCTAACAAACAAACAAGAAGAAATGAACAAATTAATTCACTTTTTTGTACACCTGTCTGTTATACCTCTATACAAAGTATGTGCTATCATGAAAATGTGCACTTCTAAGGAACAATTTCTTTCCCTACATCATATCAGTGTCCATCTTGTTCCTCTATTATGTATTTTTTGTCTGATCATGAAGCTAAAATTATTTATGTCATCAAAGCCATTTGCAATGGTGTAAAATAACCCCATAACCATTAAAGTATTATTTTTTCCTCCCGTGGCCCTTCTGGTGACACATGTTATTAGTGTGATGGCTGTGAATTCAATGACGGTGTCATCCTGTTTACAACTTATTTATCACTTTAGGCTATCAGAAACTGCAACCATGTAAGTAGACTTAATACAGCATGACAAGCACACTGTTTAAACAAGACAATATTTACTGAGTTATAATGAACCAGGGCTGACAGAACAGCATGTCATTGCTGTACAGTCCACAGCAGCAGCATGGCAGAAAACACTTGAAGCTGCATTCAAAACAGATTCCACTGCTACCGAATTACTGTCAAACACCTGACACCTCACTTTGAGCTTTCCGAGCCGTGCCATGTTAAATATGTTCTGGTTCTCAGAGGTGGACGGAGGGAAGTGTGGAAGGATATGCAAACATCTTATTCTTTCTAACTCTGAGGGTGTCAAACAAAGGCTCCTATTTGCTGTCAGAGGTTTACTACATACCATATAGTTCAGTGTGTTTCATGTTCAGTGTGAACATATTTTTGGTGAAATATAGAAGATAAGATATGTTTTTAAAACAACCTGCAATGTCACATCATTGCAAGCATAAATGGATTACCCACACCACTAACAGAAGCCAAATGCAAGGATTTAAATGGGCAATGATCATGCTTTAATGTGACTTTATGTGATTTTATATGAATTACACTTTAAATTTTTTAACTGTGGAGTTTTTTTCTTTTAAATAAGGCTCGATTATGACTTATGTTTCTTATGCCCACATGCTGTATAGCTTCACAAAAAAGCACAAAGTAAAAGCAACAACCATGATGCTGTTTGCTTGATTCATAATAAACAAAAATTAAAAAAACAAATAAATTTTTTTTTTAATGTTTATTTCCAGAAAACACAGATTTTTCTAGTATGTCAAATAGACAAATTGGTTTGAACTCCAGGCACAGTCCAAATACCAAAATGTGCCTTCAGGCAGATGTGTAGAGAAGCCAATGTGATCCTGTTCCTAATGTCTCAAGAATCATGAACCTTGTTTTCATGTAATATACTCAAACTACTCATGATGTTTTTTTGAGAGCTATTTATTTTTCCATAAACAGCCTTGTTTTTGAAAAACCTTGAGAATAATAAAATGAATTTGAAAATGAGTAGTTAACACCAAACTTAATGGCTAATTGTCACAATTGGTCCAACATAGGGGTATTACAATAATACTATTATTACATTATCTGGTGACAGGTGAGGGTGTCAGAATGGGTTTAAAAGCAGAATCTACCAAATGTTTTGTCTTTCCATGCATGCATGGATTGTAGATCATCACTTTAATCCAAACTCCATCTGAGAATGATTTGGTTGAAAATGTGCTTTTCAGCATGAATAAAACAGAAATAAGGGAATGGTGATTAGATTCTATAGAGATCTCACAGTGGAAAGAATCTCAGTTCAATGTGGTTCTTAACAATGTGAATCTTAATGCCTTAACATGACAATATCATGGAAATTCATGCAGCGTTGCATAATAAAACAATATGACACAATGATCAGCGACGTAGTGAAGCAAACAGTGTTTCTCTAAACACAGTTCAGCACAGCATCCTGAGGAGCCTTTTCATCTGTGTGAAAGTGCTGTTGATGTTTTCATTTTTGAGAGGTATCCGATACCATCAAGGTTATGTTTTTTTCTGTGAAGTCCAAGGTTATTTCAGCTGGACGATGCAATATGCAATCAAATTTGTCATACAAAAATATTGCTTTACAAACACAGTGTGACTGGTATGCGTCCACACCTGTCTAAATCTGAAAGGTGTTCATCATGAAAAGGAAAATCAGACATCAACAACCCAAAGAGTAGCTGAAATCTTGGATTCGGCAGGAATGAACACAAATTCCTCTAAAAAAAGGCTAAATTGATCATTGTCCCCATTTCCCAAAACACTAAAAGTCTCATTTAAAGGAAGCTGGTTGAATAAAGTAGGAGATTCCAGCATTGAACATGGTGTAAATCTTTTCATCTCTGTATCTGAGTTGAAAAAAGTCTTAACTCACTCAGTAGATTGATTTTTTTAGTAATAAAGTAATAATAAAGTAATTTACTAAAACTTTCCTGGTAATAAGTCTCATGCCGTTGAGTTCTTTTGGATTTCCTACTTGGAGTATGTGACGTCTCTCACACTGCTTTGATGCTCATTTATTAGCTTATACCTCTGGGAGTGCTTTCTTGCACTGTGTAGCCTCCAAATGCTCTCTCAACACTAAAAAAAAACCCCTCCTAACTCACCTAATCTATTACCACAACTTGTCTTCACAGCTCTGAATGATATCAAGCAGTAGACATGAATAATCTGCGATGGACTGGCGTCCCGTCCAGGGTGTACCCCGCCTCTTGCCCGTTGGCTGCTGGGATAGGCTCCAGCCCCCCCGCGACCCCGTTAGGGACAAAGTGGTAGATAATGGATGGATGGATGGACATGAATAATAGCTTAATTTAGTTAAAATGAGTGTTTCACAAACAGTCCATTAGTAGAAGCCGGCTCTCTCTTTGTGTTGGAGTGTGTAACAGAGAAGCGTTGCTCTTCCAGCTCCCACAACTCAGAGGAGAGACTTTCTCCTTCTGGAGATTAGGATTAGAGCGTCACTAAGACTGATTGAACACAGCAGAACGGCTCTTTCTGCATGTGTGTTTTAGTACACAGCCTCTCCTCTGTGAGTGCATGTGCTTTAAAACGGCAGCGTGCACATGAGAAGATGTCAACTGTGATTGAATTTCTGTGCAAGATTACGCAGGGAGCCAAAATCAGTCAGTGTGCTTAGGCAGAAAAGGTGCATGTCTAAAGATAGTATGTATGTGTGTCTGTGTGTGTCTGCGTGCAAGTCCTGTTCAGAGTTTGGAAGTATTTTTGATAAAAACGTCTGTATGATGAAGATAGGGCTGGATTGGATTTGTGTGAGCATGTGTCTGCATGTAAATTGAGGACAGAATGAAGTGTGTGTTTGCGATTACATGTGTGTATGTAAATGATCTTGTTCGCTGAGCATTAAGCATTTGTGTTGAGACTGCATGAGTGTGTATGTGTGCCTGAAAAAAGCAAAACGCTGAAGGAAGCAGTGAGGATTTAACAGTCAAATTTGCTAATTTAATCAGAGTGAGAAAATGTTCCCACTGCAGCAAAATCTGAGTTGTCAAAAAACAGGCTCGACCGCAAAAACAAAACAAAACATGGAGGTCCTTAAATCCCTTATTTCATAAAATATTGGATATTCCATTCTCCAAATAATTGCGCTCAATGTTTGCATTTATAGAAAGGGTCAGAGCGTAGCTGAGGATGTGGGGTGGGGGGGTTTCAATCCTTCCAGTCGACTGCAAAAGAGCAGCTTGGATGTAGACACCTGATGGCTATAAACTTCAAAGCTCATGACAGCTGGTCAATAAGAACACCCCATTCTAGATTTAGCAGGTCATCAAAAGCTGAGCGGCGCAAAGAGGAGAGGAATTAGCTGCCACTAAAACCGTTTTATCTCCCAATAAATACTCCGATTATCGGACACTCAGCAGGGAAGTGGCCTCTGCAGAATAAGGCTTTTAGATTTTATGTCTCATGTAGATGCATCAGAAGATGAACTTTGACTTAACTGTTTCTATAGCAATCAAGCTTCCCATTCCAACATGGTACAGGATCCAATGAATATTAGCTTCCCTTTTACACCATGTATCCAGATTAATCCAGCTGCTAAAAGATAACTGCTTACAAACCATTCACATGTTGGAGTGACCAAAACAGAAACAACGTCCTACAGATGATCACACATAGGTCAGAGGGTGTCATTGACCTTTATGACTCTCCATTTCTAGTTGCTTTTAACCAGTTCTTGTGTGTACAGAAGTCATCCATTATTTCTAGTTTCATATTTTAGATTGTTTTACTCGCTTTAGAAATGTTATGGTGAAGACATCGAGGTAAAAAGGGACAAAGGGACAACTCTTCAAAGCATCATCTACACCAGGTGATGACTCATGATGGAAGAGAACTATTAGTGATGAAAGAATAAGTCACTTGATTAAAACTTGACATCTAAGATGCTAAAACGTTTTGTTTTATCAGGAATAAACATAAATGAAAAAAACCTGCATTTTGATCAGAAATTTGCCACTTGATTTCTAACTTGCTTGTTTTAATGACAATTGACAAAAATTTAAATACATAGATATAGACGCACATTAATCTATATTAACGTTCCGGTTTTTACTTGAAATAATACATGATCACCTGCAAAAAGCATCACCGTGGCAACAATGACAACCCTTTCTTGTTTTAAAGCCATCTTTCAGTCAGGAGAAGGTGATAAAAGGAGCTTGTGATAGTGATGATGAAGATGGTCATTGTGTGTGTGTGTGTGTGTG
>JBAMIG010000010.1:4809268-4850983 GCA_037177335.1 Kiunga ballochi | reverse complement strand
CCATCCATCCATCCATCCATCCATCCATCCATCCATCCATCCATCCATTTTCCAAGGTCAGTTCGGAAAGTCTAAGAAGTTTAAGGAGTCTAAGTAGGGAAGCTCAGACTTCTCTCCCCAGCCCCACAGCGTCCCGGAAATAGGTCAGCGGCCCCTCATCCCCACGGTAGACAGTGTTTACGGGGTACAGCTTTCTCCTCCTCAGGCACCGGATGATGGACCAGAATTTCCTCAAAGCCGTTCGAAAGTCATTCTCCATGAACTCACCAAGCTCTTCCCATGCCCGAGTTTTTGCCTTGGCGACCGCCAAATATTTCTCCATATTTTTCTATTAATTTTTACAGCATTGGTCCAATGTTCTCCATTAAACATAACAGCTAGCTATGTACAGTAGTATGTAGCACTGGTAGACCTTTAACCACCTTGTGAAGGCCTGTGAATTACTTATTTTGTTTTCTGTGCAATTGTGTAGATGAAATAATGTTTGGTTGGATTGCAGTTCCTTTCGCGGTGTCTTTCTCTCTTCTCTTTGTGTTTCTCTTTATTCCTCTCCACTGTCCTCTTTTCTTTCCCGGTCGAATCGAAAATATATAAATCATGCGGAACAAATATTAATCCAAATTAAATAATAAATAAAGAATTCTGATTACCAAGAGGATCTCTGTATATACATATATACATACTCTCTTGGGAAAGTAAATTTGCCCAGCACAATACAGCATCCAGACCATCATTCTGCCTGCTCAGATGCTCGACAAGAAAAACAAAAAACAAAAAACAAAAAACATAACAGCTCGCTGCACTTTTCCAAATATTAAATGTGTTCTAAGTAAGAGTGAAATAATGACCAGGGTGCTCAAAAGGAGTCCTGTGTTTTCTGGTAAACCTTCATCCACAGAAAAAAATCTTTGCCTTTTATCGTAGTCTGAGTCACTGTGTTGTGTTCACAGGCGGCACTCAGACAGACTACAGTTTGTGGGAGTCTTTAAGAGTATCATGACAGGCATGTTCTTTACGCTGACTCTTCTAAGCAAGTAAATGGATGACTAATGCAGAAAGGTCTTGTTACTCTGAGTTCTGACTCACCTGTGATGCATACTTTGATGATCCACCATTACATGAGGTCAGTACTAACTTAGCCTGCCACTTTTACTAAGCAAGAGCAAATATAAAAGCCATCTTAAGTAGTCTCAGCACTGATGTGACAATAATAACTGAAAAATAAAAAATCGTGGTAATGAATCTCATCTGCCCATGTGCTGATTCACATGCATTAAACTAAACACTTTACATTGGGGGATGTCATATTTATTTATAGTTGTTTATTATTGCCTTCTCAACTAAAGTCTAACTTTAGTTGAAAATGCAACTAAAAGTAACATAGAGCGGTACAAAAAGTGTTGGAGTACAAATACATAGTAGCAGATCAGGAAAACTAAAAGTCAGAAATACAGAAGCTAGCAACAAAGCTCAGAGTAACACCCCATCACAAACCTGGAGCCACTTTCATTCATTTTTTTCACCACTTACACCTATCCCAGTAAGAAGTATGTACACACTGGACAGGCTGGCATTCTTTTGCAGGGCCAACACAGAAGGACCAACAACCACTCAGACAGAAAAGCAGCAAACTTTGTGTTATTAAGCCATGGTGCTGACCATCACACCACCATGGAGCCTATCCCAGCAGAACCCACACTAACACGGAGAAAGAACATGCAAACTCCACACAGAAAGGTTCCCGGCTTGAGTCCTGCCCATACCAAGGCTTGAACCAGCAACCTCCTTGCTGTGAGGCCACTGTGCTAACTACTGCGCCACCGTGCAGCTCTAAATACATTACAAAAAACAAATATAGATAAAACTATTAATAATATAAGAACAATCAAATAACTTAGTAAAATAATTAGTTAGATAAAAAGTATTTTAAAAGGCCAGAAGTGGTTTGTTGCAAAGTTCTTCGACAACGTGCATAATTCACATGCTGATTCAGTTGCCATTATGCTGCAAAAGAGAAAGGAAAAGGAGGGTTGCCATGCACACTGACAATGGATTCCAGTTGTTGGGACTTTTCAACTTAGTTGTCATTAAAAGTTGGATAAGAAAACAGTTAAAAATGAAAATAAAAATCATGGTTTGGAATAGAAAAATAAGGCTAATTTTTAAAAATGACTCGGTCACCATGAAACCATCTCTGCGCTAAGTAGATGACTTGTGACTGTCATGATGGAAAGTCATGTGATTTTTTTTCTTAATATTTGAATCCCTATGTCAAGCCAAAAAAGAAAGTGGTCGGACAAGTAGCAATATGGATTCTTGTGTATAACGGGACGTAGAATAAAGAAGGGTTTAGTGAAG
Source organism: Kiunga ballochi (assembly GCA_037177335.1). Classification (NCBI taxonomy): domain Eukaryota; kingdom Metazoa; phylum Chordata; class Actinopteri; order Atheriniformes; family Pseudomugilidae; genus Kiunga; species Kiunga ballochi. Next base: position 4,848,625 of record JBAMIG010000010.1, on the reverse strand, counting down.
GCACATTTGAAACTAGTGTGGTTCGGCACTTCCAGCAAGCTTAGAACCGCAGGCATGAAGCTGCATGTAACAGCCTCAGAGCAGTGAACTGCAGGAACCTCTATCAGTCTGTTTTTCTAAGCTTCGAGGTTTTCCATTCTCCCTAACTTTTGTCGTTTAAGAAAGATTTAGAAACATAATGCAGAATTACATTTTTTTCCTATTCAACAACCTCCAGTTAATGACCCATTCAGAGAACAATTGCTTCTCCTATTTAGCAGTTCAGCTGCTAATTACACCCCCTTATTTGTGATACATTCTCTTTTTATTTTTTATTTGGCAGATAGAAATTATACAAAACTAAAGTTCTCCACTGTTTCACGAGTCCTTGTTTAACTATTGCATGACATTTTCACATTCAGGATGTAAAATACCAGTATGAATGCCTCTATCCAAAACAATTGATCTTTTTGACTGTGGAAACCACCATGAGTTAAGATCTGAGAGAAGCTGCAGATGCCCTGCAGCAGGAAAATAGTTTTAACTTCAGCCTGCTTTCAGCTATTACAGCATTTATCCTTCTGTCTGATGCATGGAAACAGAATGGAGGAAAATGGCTGGGACATCATAGCTGCCCAGCAGGCTGAAGATTGCTGCTCATATTTGTGTCAGTGTGGATTTAAAGCTGGCTTTCCAAGCCATGGAAAGAAATCAGATTCTTGCAACAATTAATTCTTTTTCTGATCTTTCCTTCTTCTGCATGTTCCCTGCACAGATGATTCGACAATAGAATGAAGCAAACAGATCACTGAAACAGTTTCAGACAGAAGAATACTGTTTATGACAGCAAAACCTAACTGGATGCAAATATAAATCACACACCTGAGATTGTTTTATACTCAAGCTGTCTCATTCATTTTGCATGAAAGCTGCAACCTGTGACTTAATATCTTCTGAATGTTTTAAAGAGGAGCTTGAACTCAGGATTAAAATAGCAGAAGAGAAAACAAAATATAAGTTCAGCAAAACATGTTTTAATCAGCGAGCTGAGGGGAAAGACCGAGTCATCTATTAAAATCCTCACAAATACATGATTTCCTGCACATCTGAATGATCCGTTTGAAATAATCAGGAGATCTTTTGAAATGTCGAACTCACAAGGAGTTTTTGATTAGCAACGCCACAACAGTGTGAGTTTTAGCGATTCAGTGAGGTTAAGGTGGGACGTCTTGGAACCATCTTCTTTGCTTATTAGATCCCCCCAGATGATAGTAGATGAAATAGAAGGGTAATAGCACGCACAGATGGATAAACAAAACAGAAAACAAAGGAATGAGGAAGGAGAAGGAAAGGGGGTGAGGAATGGGGAGGGTGTACATGTGGATGGGTGAGAGTGGTGTGGAAGATGTATGAGGTTGATGGTGCAAGACAGGAGGCTGGGTGGATGATGGATAAGAGCATCAGTGGGTAAGGGTGAGGTCGAGAGAACATGACAGAGTTAATAAGAGGTGATAAGAGATGTAAGTGAGCTGGGGTCCATCTACACACCTAACTTATTCCCACTAACTTAATTTGGCTTTTAAAAAAGTCAAAGTGACACTAACCATTTACAGAACACAGAACAGCTGACAAAAAAAATCAGAGGCGTAAAGGAACTTTAGGAATATCTAAAATGACTAATAAATAAACTGGAACCATACTAATTTTATAGAATTAAAGTTGAGTTTATTTATGGGCCAACTGAACATTTACATAACCCCAGCTGCTCAATGTGGCAGTAAAACCATAATAAGCACAATAATAAACAAAATCCAACAAAAAAAAAGAAAAACAAAATAAAATAAATAAATGCATGTCAAAGTCAAGGGCAAAGACATTATTTTAACCCTTTAATGCCTGAAATACAAACTGGGCAGAAATGTATTTGACCATTTACCAAAATCTGGAAAAACCTTTTTTTTTTCCATATGTTTACAATTTATTGCCATGGAATAAAGCAAAATTATTTTTAGAATAATCCTTTGGTTTTGGATAGTATCATCAGGGTTTTGGAGTACGGTTTCTGCCATAAAGTGATGCAAAATGTATAAGAAACAGTATGCATTAATTATAATATGTTAAACCCTAAAGCAGGTTAAGCATGGAGTTGAATATCTGAGCCAGTCCTGGAATATAAAACCCCAGGAGGAACTGGTTGAAGACATCAGAGGTCTAATCAGAGCTATTTGATGTCACAGCCATGATAAATGAGATGGAGACATACCATTTTAAGCTTTATAAAAAGTAAAATGTTCAAGTAGAAGCTAATAATAACAAGATGCCAGCAAAGAGCAGCAGTAAAGCTGCACACCGTAAAGAAAGGCTCAATAGTCTACATAAGGATAAAATGCAAGACGTTTTTCTCTATGTTTCACGATATGTTCAGCTTTCCTGAGAAGCCATGACTAAAAATTAAATTAAAAATTATTTTTGACCACTAATCTGCTGGTCTAGTTGGAAAGCGTCATCATGAGTATGAAGTTGACTGTAAGAGATCAACTCACCAAAGAATTTACATTTAAAATGTATAATTGGAAGGTTTCTATATTTCTGTTTGTATTTATACAGTACCTAAAAGGTCACTTTTTTCATAGACATATATGTGGGCTAGTTTATCTGCAAATATCCTGTTCAGAGCTTTTGTGACCCAGAAATAATTTTTATGGTGGTATTTCATTATACTAGACTTGGAAATTATATATGATAAGAATATTTTAAAGTTAAAAAATCCAGATTTTTGTTTAGCAGAAGATGTGGGAGCACCTCCCTATGAGGCAGTGTCTCTCCATCCTGGTCCTTGGGGACTGATTGCTACTTTAGGACTGAAATGAATGGCTCATTAGCAGCCTCGCAATAAACTCCATAAGCATTTTAATAATCTGAATGAGCTGTGCTGGAGTTGGAAAGAACTAAGACATACAGGACAGTGGTCCCTGAAGACCAGGACTGAGACCTAGATACATGCAGAGTGGGACATTTTGTGCTCTCTGGTGGACAAACCCAATCTGGTGTCACTTACATGCATTCATTTACACTGCTACATCTCAACTATGATGGGCCTAATTCAAGCTGATTTATTTTTAATTTTCTGACTAAAAACTGACCTAAGAGATGTGATAAACTGTGGTTGAAGACATGGCACTGAGCCCCCTTCCTTCCAACACTGTTTCTATGTGGGTCATAAAGCAGAAAGGTTACGCAAAAGATGGTTTAGGATCATAAAAATAGATCCAACAAATAATGTTTCAAGGCTACATGAGGCTGCAGTTTGCAGTCTGTTAGATGTGTGATTTAAACCCTACCGAGAGAACATCCCACTGTGTGAGTTCTCACTTGGGGTGTTACAAGCTTAGATCTGCGCTCATAACACGTGTGGAGATTAGGATTTGGAGTTTGGAGAGGAAAAGTCACAGGATTTAGAAAATTGTCCAAGTATAGTGCTAACTGGGTGTCATGTCATTTAAACATACAGAGATTCATGTTTCTCAGGACCCAGCACAGCCTTCCAACTTTCTCCAGCACTGCTTATTGTCCTGCTTTTATTCATTCCCCCCTTTTGTTTTTTATCTCTCCTCTTTTCTTAACTTCCCCTTCCAGTCCTCCCCTTTTCCTCCGCTTCCCCTTCTGTTGCACTTTCACCCTTTATTTTCCACCACATGAACCCAACTGCTTCTCACATCTCTATCTCCCAACGCAGATGGATGGAGACAGAAATTGAGACAGAGAGAAACAGAAAGGTGACAAGAGTTTGAAAGACACTCAGAGAAAGGAGGAGAGTGAAAACAAAGCTAACAGGAGGGGTTGAGAGAAAGTGAGAGAGCTGCAAGTGTGAGTGAAATGTGCACGAGCTGTGGATAAAATCTGAGTCTCATTTCACTTCCTCCATCGCTCTCTTACTCCGGGAGCACTAAGCTTTTTGTTTCCCATTCGGTTGCTATGGTAACTGTTGGCTGTTTCACATCCAAGGCACATGCCCTGCTGACCGACAGCTAGTTGCATCCCGAGGCACTCGCCTACACACGCACACAAATACAGGCGCACGAATGAACAAAAGCCAGATTGCCCTGATGACCAGCTGTTTGTTGCTGAGAAGCCTTGAGCTGCGCAGCTTACATGCATCAAAACTTCATCCCTATGTTCTTCCTGTGCATCCTTAACTTGTGAATCGAGATGATGTTTTCCCCCACAACAACGTAAAGCAACACTGTGTATGAATGATGACTTAAGATCTGAATAGGCAGTATTAGCCTGATCTTGCTTCAAAGCCTCACCTACACATCACAGAGGGGCTGGTGTGTGATGATCATCTATTTCTGTTTCCCCATCTCAAAGCATTGCAGAGCTGAAGACTTTAATGTAAAAAAAACAACAAAATAAGTGGAACCAGTAGAAAAGCAGTCAGTTAAAGTAATCTCTGAGTAACTTCGGCAGGAAGAATATTTCAGGAATCAGTTTGTGATAAAAGATTTTTTTTAATGTAGGAAGAAGTTCTGGTTTTGATTCAATGCAAACCAGTATGAACTACAAACACAAACTTCATTTTCCACAAACAATCCACCTGCCAAGTAGCTGATTACATGGAGTTGAACTATAAATTAAACTGTTTTAGCTCTAAACTCTTTCCCTTTGTAACACCTAAAAATGTGTTGTTAAATTAAGTCAGACACAAAAAGTGTACACTGTGTATTTCACTGTTTTAATAATTGTTGCTTCACTAAAGACCTCTAAAATGTTCACTTTATGTCTCAATATGCATAAAAACATGATGAGCCACTTATGTAATTCGTAATTCCCCCATTTGCTAAAAGAAAATCCTTCTTTTTTTAAATGTGCTTATTTCTTTCTTTCTTTTGCAGATTGATTTATTCAAAATGAATCTAAAACTCTGTACAAGCTGCACACCTAAACAGCAGCAGGTCTAAGCATGACATTGCCCTTGTTTAATCAGGCAACCTAAATCAAGTTCCATCCATCTATTATCTAGCGCTTATTCCCTGAACGGGGTCGCAGGGGGGCTGGAGCCAATCTCAGCTGACATCGGGAAAGAGGCGGGATACACCCTGGACAGGTCACCAGTCCACCACAGGGCCATCTAAATCAAATTATTAGCTTTAAATATTAAAATCTCTTCAAATATTTGGTCTTGTTCTCTCTACTCTCAGGGTTTTCCCATTTTAAAAACATTTCTGTCTCACAACTCTTCCTGCTCTTGCATCTTAACCCCCCCTTCGCCCAATCAGACGAAACACACAGAGATAGCCTGACTTCTGTTACAATGCCATCAATAAACCCTTACAGCAGTTTGACTTGTGGAAACACATTTTAAACCTTGCAGCTATAAAGAGTCCTCTGCAGTATTTCAGTGAGATATAGCTCATAAATTTTGCAACATTTTACTGGGCTCAGCATGTCATTGATGATGCCAGATGGTCAAGACATGAGTTTGGATCTGGTTCACAACCTATAGGCTACTTCCTGCAGAGTAGCAACGATTACAAACAAAATCCTCCACTCATTTCCTTTGCTATAAGAAATTTATCAAAAACAAATGGTGAAGAACTGGCACTCAGAACTGATGATCCAAACATTCATATATCAACTCTGCTCTGCGGGTTGTGAGTTTACTGATTTCTCCAACTGTTCTATGAAAACCAATACACACCTTCCTTCGCCTAGTCTTACCCTTTACCATCTTGCACATCAGTTAATCTCCCCCCCCTCCACACACATACACACACACACACACACAGACACACACACACACACACACACACACCCCGTTGTCACTGTACCTCCACCCAGTTTCCATCCACTTCATGAAAGAGAACACAGAACGGGTCTGACTTGGAGGCTACATCTCGGTCCAGCAGGTTGGCAGCAGTGACGGACAGCTCAACCCGAGTGACGCAGTGCTGAGGGACGACACTGCGGGTCTGACCACTGGGTGCCGAGCCCAGTGTGTAGGCCATGATCTCAGGTACCAATCACAGTCACCTTGAGAGAAAGAAAGACAGCAGGAAATCAATGGAACAAACTCCCAGCTGCAGGAAAAGAATGAGCCAGAACAACCTGGTTTGCAAAGCAGCAAAAAACACAGAAATCACTGTGGCTGTCAGTGTGACACATTATTGCTGGGAAGGACCTTTCTACAAAGACAATATGAGCTCTGCTTAGTTGCAGCAAACTAGTTAAAAATCAGCATTTCCATCTGGATGTTGTGTTCCCATCAAAGCTGACTGGAGAGGTAAAAACCTGCCACTGCAACATTGTTGTGTGATGCAGGACTTATCAGACTGTTTTAAAAGCTTCTATCTAAGCTCAAGTCCGATAAGAAGGGTGCTGTGTAGAAATACACCATGTAGTTCTATCTGAACTGCAAATAAAAAAGAGAAAATGCTGGTTTAAATACTAAACTAGTCCCAATCCCAGTAGGGACTCAGAACACAGATATTATTCCTCATGCCATTATTATATGACACCACACAATGATAACAAGTCTGCCAAATAGTGAGTATGAAAAAATAAGGACACTTTATAAAACATTTCTAGTTCATTATGTCTGTCCAGCCTGACACATGAATAAGAGATGAGCAAATATTTTCTCAGGTAAAAGGACTGTTTTACCTGAGTGTTACTGAAACTAAATGCAGCATCTCATAGATTACATCACAGCCTGTTTTACACACTTTGACCAAATAAAGATTTTACACCAAACAGCAGGAAAGATTAGCTGCTTCATGAGGATCTGGTAAGCAAAAAAAGGGACCAAAGGTCCATTTATATAGATCTGTTTTCCAATTGTGTTCCTTGTGGACCTCAGGCCTGCATGTTTTAGAGGTTTTGTATTTTAACACACCTGACTTAAATAAATGACACATAAAATGAGTTAATTACTAAACAAGTAGTAGGTGTGGCAATCACTCAGCAGAGTGCAGAGAACACACAACACAATAATGAATAAAGTGACATAATAAGAGCAGCAGTGAACATATAATACCAAGTAAACTAGAAAACAGACTAAAAACCACAGGTGATGATAATTTGTCTATTTTATCTGGTTTTATTTTTACAGCAATTAATTTGTTTTCATGGAAATTTTTCTTTAAGTCTGCTCGCTAATGAAATCAGATTTGTTTGTCAATTTATTTTCATAAAATAGTTTATAACTTCCACTGTAATCCATGCAGAATTAAGAATTAAGTGTGTATTCCTTTAGGGCTCATTAGTCTGTTTCATGTTTCAAATACGTAAAGTACATTTTGTTGCATTTAATTGCATTTCATTTATGGAGGATGGAGAACAAAAGAAAAGAGGATGAAACAGGCAAAAGCTGACAACTGTCTATTTAGAGATAATGCTAAAGTTTCCCACAGAAGCATAATAACATGGTTGTTTCTTGTCCATTTCCCCTTCATTCATGCCAAATTAAATTAATAAAAAAAAGCAAAGAAAACACAACTTTTTTGTCTTATTATTATTATAAAAAGATACAACACAAATAAAACATTCAAAGCAATCTGTTTCAATATTTGCATGTTACATTGATGGCAGGAAAAACAATAAATCATGACATTTAATCTACAAAAAGAACAATGGATTGTTGTATCAGTGTCAGAATAAAAGCCTCTGTGTTCGCAACATTTTATATAGTGTTTGTTTTCCACTGAAATCTGACAAAACCCCTAAATTACAGGAAGCATTTCTGCTAAGGGAAAATAAAATGCGTGCAACACAATGTGTGTGTGTGTGTGTGTGTGTGTGTGTGTGTGTGTGTGTGTGTTTGTATGTGTGTGTGTGAGTGTATGCATCTGTTGCCAGGCAGAGACAGATTATCACAATATAAAAGGTGCAGAAGAATTTGGCTTTTGTTGAAGTGAGGTAATGTTTTTCAGTCTTACATAATGTAAAGCAATAAGGCAGAAAGAAAGTACAAAAGCACCGTAAGTCTGAATAATCAATAAGCACCAGTTACAGTGAGTCACCTGTGGTCTCAGAGCCACTCAAGACTTTGGCTAAATCAGACTAATGATCCTGTTAGACTAAAAATACACACTGAATGAGAACAAACAAAAAAGCCAGAATAGATGGTTCATGGTATGGGTCATGCTACACTCTGAAAACATAAGGGTTTAACAATACAAACCAAACACACACACCCTGAGAACAGATCAAAGCTATCCCAGAACCGCCAAACCAGAGACACCTCTGGCAAGGATGGACACACAAAAAGGAAACATGTATTTATGCATGCTGAGACACTGTTTGGGTATATTAAAAATGTCTCTTGTCAATGACGACAATTTCCCATCCGCTTTAGGGCCAAATAAACAACACCTTGTGTCCATAACGGTGGTTTTGTTCTCACAGCGGCACGCTAAAGAGATGCTGCCTGTTGCTAAGATACTGTGTTATAATCAACGCTCCTCCTGTTCACTCCTGTGATGTCACTGTGACACTGTGATGTACTGAAAATATCAGCATCTTCATTCACTGACTTCATCAGTCAAATGAGAAAGGCTTGTTTGGACTGTCTGACACAATCACTCGTCCTCATTGTTCACGGATCCGATCGCTGTCGTTTACTACCATGTTTACAGAGAATATGAACAATGGCGGGCAATCAAGAAGCTGCTTTCATAAGAGTCTTGAGCAGATGAGATAAACCCATAGTCTAGTTTAGTTTGCTTTCCCTTTGTAGTTTGATTGATGAATATGATGAAGTATGTGACAGATAAGATTTATTGGTCATGAATGCAACAGAACTTTGAACATGAGGTTTTGATGCAATAAGGGAGATGTAAATAGATTAAATAATTAGAATAGGATGGTTATAATGTTCCTTTAGTGTTTCAGTGGACGAGGGGGAACCTATTCATTTGTTTGCAATTTTGACCCAAAACATTCAACTTACATTAGTGGGCTTTTACTCCAAGGTCATACAAACATTTAAATTTAGGTTCTGAAAATGTCTGCATGATATCATTCAGAAGGCATTTGCTCCTAAACATTTGAGAATTTTGTATAATTTCATCGTGTGCCTTAGAAATAATAACAGATTACAAGAATAATAGTTGGTTAAGCTCAATCATTTTAAAAATTGTTTTGTTATTTGGGAATAAAAGTGAATAAATTATTGGATGTATAGCACACATGTTCACATATGGCTCATTGGTTCCAACATCTTTAGATATCTTGACATAATTAATGTAATTATGCGTTGTTCTTGTTTAGTTGTTTTTCTCAGCAGGTATCTTTGGCACAGAGTCATGGTGCTTGTTGATAATGCTTTCCTGTTCTTTCTACACAAAACCAGCTGAGGAGCATAGCTGATTGTTAAGGATGGGAGATTAAATATAATTTATGTCATTCCTGGCTTTTTTTAATAAATATTTATTAATGTGTTTATGTTAACACATGGATTATGAGTAGACTATTGTGGATTTCTTTTAATCAGATTGTTACTGGACTACAATAAATTGCACTGCAATGGACGCTGTAATGTGAGTTGGACTCTACGACTAAAGCCAAATTCAATTGAATTGTTATATTTCAAGGAACAACATAGATTAGTAGTTCATCGTTTTACTTGCGACAATGAGAGAGAAGCACACAAACAATCAAATCAAACAGTTTTTGACCCTGCTGAGGACATGTAAAGCCAGTGAGGCTTCAACACCTGAGTCACTCCGCTGCAGAAAGGGAACCTGTGGACAAGTTAACAATGTTTATCTGTTTACTACACACACATTAAATGTAACTGCATGTCCTGCACTGGTGATATCATGGTCAGTAGTAGGCCTACTGAAGTGGGAACAGCAAACGGTAATTATACAGAAAATGTGGTCAACTTGAAATGAGCACAAATCATAAGCCTGTTTAGTTGCTTTCCTGTGGTAGAGGCTCCGTTTGCAGCTAAATGTCAATGCATCACCCCCACATCCTTCCGTGTTTAACCTCTCTAACCCGCAGTTTTAATTCATACACGATTCCGGTTTGATTTTGCGCCTTTAAATATCTTTTTTTTTTCTTTTGCATGTCAAACTTCAATCATGCCCGTGCTTTTCAGTCCCTGTGGATGCAAAAAGAACAAAACATGAGACCTGACTCACCTCAGTAAATGTCGAATAACTTCGCAGCCGATTTTCACTTGACACTTGTTTATTATTGCCCAGTTAAAAGGGAAGAAATACCTAAAAGATACTTTTTTCACTACTAAAAATAGTTGTTGCCATTTTTAACATGTGGTGGAGTATCCAGAGAGGCGCAACAGCGTGAGAGCGTAAACCATCCTCGCAGCTTGGACCGCAGTCTGAAGAGCGCAGCTCACGCTCAAACATTAGTCAAGTTTTACGCACTAAGTCTAGACCGGAAGTTGGTCAAGTTTGCTTTCAAAATAAAGAGGTTCAACAGGAAACATAGCTTCCACTTCATATGATGCATTTATTTAATTGTATTTTATAAAGCGCTTCGTGTTATTTTGTCCTATTTCTCCTGCAAACATGACACAGAGATTTAGTTGTTATAAATCCTCCCATCTTCCATCAGAGATAATTTTGAGTTGGAATTTTTTTAAACACTTCTAACAATATTTAGCAAATATTTTTCAAAAATGTGTGTTGAAAATATATCAAGATGTTGAATTGGACACTGACAACAGTGTATGTGTGTGCGTGCGTGTATGTAATTTATTGAATTAAAATTAAATTAAAATGGGGGAAAAACAACTGTCAAAGAATAAAGTTAAAATAAAAAAATAAAATAAAATAAATACATTTTAAGTAAAATCACTACATATCTTTTGAATCATGATTTAACATATATATATATATATATATATACATATATAAAAGAAAATACTAAACTGACATAATTTAAACCACTGGTAAACCACTAGTGATTGTTTGCTGATCACTTTTGTTTATTGAACAATCCTCAAAGGGATTCAATGCATTTAAATGTTTTCTGTGACTCTCAATCAGACCTCTGCACCTGTTTGTTTGTATTTCTGGCCAAAGCTCACTAGCATTGTGCTCAATTATGTTTGGGACCGTTTACTTTGTTTTTAATTATTCTTCTAAACTTAATTCAATTAAAAAGTAATGTCTTAATTCACAAAATTATTATCTAACCTTTTTAAAAATTATTACTCCTTTCAGTCTTCAGTTATTTGAATGAGTATTATGAATTTAGTATTTTCTTTATTGGAAGATATTAGCTTTGCACAGTGCCACTTACTGACCATCTTCGGTACTACAACCAGATTTTTTTTTGTCCCAGCACCATTTTCAGAATTTACTGAGTACATTGCATTTATCTGGAAAATTCCTTTTTTATTTTTAAATATAGTTTAAAAACTTTAAAAAGTTAAAATGGACAAATAAATGAATAACATCACGATGGCACATTCCCACTGGTACCTACTCTACCCGACCTTAGTCCACTTTATCAAAAGGTTTTTACAGCGAACTAGGACATAGTAAATGTAATTTTATCTTTAGGAAATTTAAAGCATGCAATTTAAATGTCTTTGTGAACTAAAGAAAAAACAAACACTGAGGGGACTAAAGTTTATTTACTAAAATCACATAATTCATCAGGGCATTTCTGATATCCCTGTCCTCTTTATGGATTTTAAACATGTGAAGTTTCTGACTACAATGCAATAGGTCTACTCTAGGACCGAAATAGATACGGCGTATAACCGAAATGTTAGGTAGGTATTTAAACGCAACAATGAAGGCATCATCGTTGACAGAACTGAATTCCAGTTGCATCACTAACTCTGACCACCAGAGGGAGGCACATAACAAATAAACGAAGAATCCAGCAGCTGCTTCAGCTGTCAGTGTGATACACATAAAGTGTGCTTTGTGCAAAGAACAATGCATAAGCTGCTTTCTCCAGAAAGTATGTTAGTAAACAGTATAGACATAAATCAAATGGGGAAAAATGCTCCACCAGCCCCCAAAGGGAATTATTACTGATTTAATGGGTTATTTTTTTGGTTGAAAATGTATTTATTGTTAGTTAAAAACTAACAAAAACTAATAGATTTAGTTTTTGCTGTGTAAGGTGATGGTAGTAATTATCTTGAATCTTCTAATGTTGCACATTAAAAAACCTAATACTGCATTGTTTTTTGGGGGGCTGAATACTTGCACATTATGTTCAGCAACTCATGCAACATTTGTGACTTTCCTTCAGCATACTTCACATTGAACTCAGTTATTATGGACATCTTTCAGCTATGAACTTGCAATGACTGTGAGAAAAGCTGGAAGAGATGGTTTGTTTTTGACTAAATAACTTAAACATTTGTTACTTAACTGTAAATTAATTGAAATGTTAACTCTAACTTTATCATGCAAATATTTTCTGGTGGGTTCTGACTTGAAGACATGATTTAGGTTTTTATTCTACAACTTTATTCTATCAGAAAGGCTAGTTAGTATTCTCTTAAAATAACCAATGCAAGATTTAGCTGGGTTTTTGCTCTGTTAATATATTTATTTAAATTTCTATGGTGTTTAACCAAGTAGAAAGAACCAGACCGAGAGCTTTCCAGCGCTTCACTTCTTCACTTTATTTCTTCTCTTCTCTTCTTATTACATTTGCATCATTCTCTCGTGCAATTGTATAGCGCCCTCTCTTGGTGCTTCTCCATATAACAGAACACAACAATTTCGGTCATATTTTTCTACTGGAAACAACAGAAATGATGAGGCTTGAAAAAAAGAAACTTAAATGTGGAATTTAAGTAAAGTTAAAAACTTGCAAGCATACTTTATGACTCAGTGACTTAAGCTCAAAATATCCACAAAATCAAACGTCCACCTGAACAACCTACTTAAACAAAGGAAACAATTAAAAAACCTTCATAGTTAGGCTTCAATAGAAATACAATAATAAACAAAAAACTTGTTTTCAATCCATCTAACTGACAATAAGGAGGAAACAACCATGTCTGGGGATACAATGAGATGAACAAATTCCACTGATGGCAATAATATCACGCTATCCACGCTTAAGAGTTGGTCCTACAAACAGCAGAAATAAGTGTGTAATTATAATAGAGACCACAACCTAACATGAACAGAGTAGCAAACTCTTTTACTGCGAGTCATGATGAATTGTCTTTTCACTTATGTGGCCTCTAACTTGTATGTAAACATCACAAAATGTAAAGTGACTAGTTCAAGGAATTCTAATTATCCAGGAATTATAACTGCGCTGTCACTTGGCAAAAAGGTTGGAAGGGTTTCTGGTCTTACAGCAGTTTGGGTTTGTGGCATAAGCAGCATGCTGCCAGTGAGTAAAATATACTACTTAAAACTCCACACAGCAATATCTAATACACCAAAGTACTGATTGCCACAGAGGGTGTGGAAGATTGTTAGCACCAGAATGCTAACTATCACACCAAGTTACTGCTGAAAGCTGACAAGTAGAGTAATTCTTTTAAAGCAGCTGTTCTTAAAGCTCAGTTCTTCTGACTTAAAGTGATGGGACACCAGCATTCATTATGTATATTTCTGTTGCCCTGCGGCATCTTGAGGCTTCATAGTTTTTTGTCACGTGACAGTCGTGCTTTTCTTTTCAGCCCTTTGTTGTAAAGCAGCAACAAGATTTCAACGCAGTTTTGAAGACTCACAATGACTGATTCAGCAAAGGAAAACAAGAGGGTATTTTTAGAGCAAGTGAAAATGAAGAGAGAAAGTAAAAGAGTTAACACTGAATTGCCTTGCTGGCTAGAGACACTGAAGAGAAAAGACAGATGCTGAATTAGCCTTAGTTACAAGGTGCCAAAGTGTGAAAATATACACATGCAGTAGTGCTGCTTTAAATACTATAAAAAAAATCCTCCATCTTTTTTCTTATAAACATATTTTTCTGTACATTTGAGATTAAAAACACACAAAAAAAGAAAAAATAAACTAAAAAATGGATGAAACTCTCCCTCTATTAGGGTTGTCAGCAAAGCGATTTGCTTTTATATCAAACTACATTTTTCTTCTGTGCTTCCACTCCAGATCTTCCACACTGCTGCTCATTGTAGGTTGAATGAGAAATTTAGCCTCCTCTCTGTCAGACTAAGCCTAGAGGCCTCGCTTGGTGACACGCTGTTCTTCCACAGTCTGAAAGCACAGAGGTGGAAATATTTTCAGTACAAAAATAAAGATACAAATAACACAACCAAGTTAGATTGCAGAAGACAGATCAACGGATGACTATATGAGCTGGCGTTTTGTTATGAGTTTACCTGATGATCTGCAGAGCGGGGGAGGACCTTAATGCACCAACAAGAGCCTCCATTCCACAAACACTCACATTGTTTCTCTCCAGGCTACATGAAATAAACAGGTTACACATTTTATTAGCAGATAAATTAACACTATATTTATTTTTATTTTAAATTTAGAACGTTTTTTTTTAGTTTATCAGAAATAAAACATTTTTAAAAACACTGAGGTGATAACATAATGTTAATGAACCAACAGGCACGCTGCAATCCTCAAACTCATAACATGTTAGAGGGCTACAGGGACTCAGACTCATGCTTTATGATCTGAAGTGGCCACTTAACAACCTCAAACCACCTTGAAGGGATTTTCTATGTAATGCAGCATGCATATTACTGAGTTTCACTTTCACAATTTTAGGGGTTCAAACTTCCTGTTGCACCCTTGCTATTTTAACTTAAACATTTTCAGAGTTTTAGATATAGCATTGTGGTGGGTGGATCAGCATGTTGACGATTCTACAGTAAAAAAAAAATCTCCTGGATCCAGGAAGTGATCTAGATCACCCCCGATCTTTAGTTCTTTATTACGTTTTGTTGATTTTCTAAAATATTGCTCAAAGTCTGAGCTTTTGAGTTATGTTGCTAAGAGACAGACATATATTTACACTGATGAAAACAACCTCTTCCTGGGCAGAGGTAATAAGTGTGTATGTCGTCCATCACAGGCAGGCTGGAATTAACATGCACTCTGCTGTGACCACTGATCATGGCCAGATTAACTCTGCTTCTAAAATCCTTGCACCATGATTGCATCTGCTTCAGCACTGCTGGCAGTAAATGCCTACAACCCCAGTTGTACTCTTTAAAATGGATACGTTTGTCTAAAATAGCACTATTTGTTTCCCCGGTTCGCAGCTCATTACAGTTAAATACAAATTATTGATCCTTACTGTAGAATCCTTATAGGTTTAATAAACTTACTCTATACGGGTCATCTTGTGGCAAAAAGGCATTATTCTGGCCAGCTCCAACGCCACATCATCCCCACAGTTATTCCACCCCAAACTAGAAAGAGACAAATGAGTTAAAGAGACAATAAATGAAGATTTATCATGAACTTATTCCCCGTAACATCTGTCCCTATTGCTTGGTTTCTGAGATTTCCTTTCTTCAAAGCTGCTTCATTTTCTTTTTTCAAGATGTCAAAATGACCTTTTTAATGTTGTCACTAGTTTGGTCCAGTGGGCTTCTACCAATAGCAAATCTGTCAAACTCGAAATGATTTGATAATCCCTTTCTTCTTTTATTCTCCTTACAGGCTGACTTTCAAGCAACCTACTTCCCATAATCTCCTTTTCCTGATTCCAGAGGAGGCTCATCAGGAGTCTGTTTACCTTAGTCACATTAGGAAGATGACAGTTAATGATCTTGTCTAACCGTGGATGAAACATACCTACATTTATTTCATGAGGGCTACAAATATGCACAGTTACAGCTAGAGCAACTCGGGTACCAAATAATTATACTGCTGTAAATCAGTGTAGAGTAAGAAATGCATGATCAAAATAAAATTAGAAAAAGCAACTGTTTTAGATGTGAACCTTACCCACAAGAAGAAAGATAAGTAAAGCATTTTGGATCTAAAAAGGTTAAAGGTTACATTGAAAACATGTACTGTAATCTGGTGTATTTATTTATTTATTTAGGTTCATGCTTCTTTTTGTAGCACTTTGAGATTTTTGTTTAGAATGTAAAATGTATTACAAATAAATGTATTATTATTATTATAATGATGATGTACGTAGCCATAAGTTTATCAATTTTTAAACAATGTTTTAGTTTTTCAATCTTACCTCACATCCTGTATGAGGGGACAATGGACCAAACTGGCAGCAACACAGCTAAGGTCTGAAGTCCCAACTGAGGTCAGACTGCATTATTTTACAAAAAACAATAAGAACATCTTGACACACAGCAGGGTTGTTACTCTCAAAATAATAGGAATAAAAGAGTCTTACATAATCTTTTTGAGATTCTTCAAGTTCTTTATTGCTTTGGACAATCTTGCTGCTCCCTCCTTTTTAATCTGGTTTTCTGAAATGCTAGGTACAAGAAATAAACACCTTAAATAAACTAAAACAAGTAAACTGCATTGAAAATATTCAGCAGTGTAAAGAACTTACTCCAACACTGTGAGGTATGTTAGTGATGGCAGAACAAGGGCCATCCTGGAAGCTGTGAGGTCACCTAAACTGTTGCTGGACAGACTGGAACAAACAGAAACAGATGTTTTAACTGTGCAAAACAAGTTAACAAAGTAATCTACCATAGCCCCCCAAACTACCCTCATTAATCGTGAAAAGATTTGCACATGTAACATATCTAAATGGAAAATACTCTGTTCATCAGGTGTGTATAAACATGGATCAGCTAGTGCAGTGTTTTCACTTACAACAGTCTGGTGTAATAATTAAATGTTCTTACTAGACCTCCTGTAGGTGGCCACAGCTACTTAGAACCTTGAGCAGCTTGTCTCCTGATTGGTCACTTACAAGGTTCTTTGAAAGACTGGAGACAAACAAACACAACAAAAACACAGATATTAGCCTATTTTTAAATCCCATTTCTAATTTGGAATAATTTCTTTTTAAAAATAGAGTGACATGGAAATAATAATGACTTGTAATCAGGTCCTTTTGATAATGTTTGATTCATATCTGATTGATTGAACAAGGGCTGTTTGTATCAGTTAGATCTGACTTCCTGAGAGTTAATGTCCACATTATCTCTGCAAACAGATATTGCTCATCTAACAAGAGAAACTGGAGTAAACATGGAGGAAAATTAGTGACAGGTAAATGGAGACAGGGGTCACATGTTAGTTGGACATTTATCAAAAAGTGTCTATTCTAGGTAGACAAATCATGAGTTGATTGATAAAAGCTTCATTTTTGTACTGTATTTGATATTTGGGGTCTGATTTCATTAGTTTTTACACGTGTATGTTTTTTAAATTCCACAGGTTGCTGCAGGTAACAGAAAGTCTCAAAACAAACACTGGAAGTATGCATTGTTCATGGCAGCAGTAAGTAGTGGCAGCAAAAGCAATAGTTGTGACAGACAGGAAGAAAACATTAAAGCAGGAAGCTCTGTAAAATCATCATCCATTAAAATTTCACAACTGAGACACAAATGGTGGTTTTACCTGATCACCCTGAGCTCTTTCCATGCAGGAAGAAAACCGATCAACTGCTCGATCCCACTCTCAGCCATCCGCCAGCCATCCATCCTGAATAAAGAGACACATCCATTCAAACAAATAATTCATAACAACAATCACTGCCAATCAAACTCTATTCTATGCTGTGGCTATATTAAAGTTAAACTAGTTTAGTCCATGTATAACATTACAATCAGTTAGGAGACATCTCGGGTGATGAGGATACTGTATATACTTGTGTAAATCTGAGATGTAATTACTTAACTGTATAAACAGATCTGACATTTGCCTGCCATGTTCTGGCTTCACCCCTTGGCATTTAGCAACATTTCATACCTTAAGACTATGAGAGAACAAGGAATGAAAAGTAAATAAATATAAATCCCCCCTCCCCACAGGGCAGAAATTGAATTGGACTGAATTAAACCCTACTAAATTCCAGTGAGATTATAAGAAGCTGATGACATGCTGGTATGATGAGCGGCAGCAACAGTGGCTGCAATGTGAGCAGCAGCTTTGGCAGCAACAGAGGGAACTTGTGTATTAGCTTGTAAATAGCCAGAATTATTAGAGAGGTGCAGGATATGAGCAAGTAAAGTGTGTCAGTGCGACTGCAGGGATAAAGCAAGGATATCTGCCGGAAGAGATTACTGGTCGTAGCTGAACACAGTCTGGGAATTGCTATGCAGAACTGAAAGGTTAAGTTAAACCATTACAGAGTCCATTTTTCAGCTTTTTTGGGATGGTCTTCAAACACCACTTGGTGATAAAGATGAGCCATACTTTACAGAACCCACCACTCACACTGTAACATGATAAAAATTAGACTACATTATCATTTGCCTCAGGCTGCATGATAGTGTGGTAGTTAGCACCCTAACTTGACCCTCGGCTCAGACAGTGACTTTTCTGTATGGAGTTAGGATGTTCTCACTGTATTGCATGGGTTCTCTTCCTCCCACCATCCAAAACATTATTGGTCATTTCAAATTGTCCTTAGGAGTGAATGTGTGTGTGACCGGTTGTTTGTCTGTGAGGAGCTGGTGACCTGTCCAGGATGTACCCCGCCTCTCGCCTCATGATTGCTGTAATAAGCTCCAGTTACTCACTACCCTTCATTGGAATAAGCTGTACAGATAATGGATGGATCATCTAGCTTGTTAGCTTTGCTGACCCAAGCTGCTAAAATATGCTCTTCAGCTCAGGCTTTAAGTATTGGATATTTATCATAAGGCCACACTGATAGAGACTGCAACTACTGCTTATCCAGTGACCCATGAGTTTTATAAACTTTCACCAGTGAGAGCTGTGATTACAAAAGAAACTACATTTTCAAGTGAGAAAGATTCCCCTTGATTTATATTCCACTTTCAGCAGGTAACACTTACACATGGGAGGATGTTTTTAATTCTGAGGTCATTATTATTGTTGGCAACTTATTATAAAACCAGAAAGTAAAGTAAATATTTCATATTTTACTTTAAATATAACTTCAGACACTGCTGAAAATGAATGACAGCAAATCAAGGAGACAAAATACAAAAAAAAAAAAAGATCAGACAGTTCCTTACCTGAGACTTTTTACAGTGTTAATTTTTTCGAGTGCTTGTGCAAAACACAATAGGCTCTTCTCATACAGTTGCACAAAGTCCAGACTTGGAATTCACAACAAAATGAAAAAAAAAAACCACAAACACAAAGAAGACATGGTGATTTTAGTTTCAAATGCATCTCTATACATTGTATAAGGGTGCACACACATGTCCTACCAAAGGTCCTCCAAACTAATGCACTCTTTCAATGTTTCCATTAACTGTAGCCCTCCAGCTGCTGACCATACACAACGGGACAAACTATGGGAAGAGTACAAATATTGGCATAAACATTATTTTAAAGTAAAAACAATTTACTTTGACATATTTTGCTGTCCTCTGTAAATGCTTACTTGAGTGATCGAAGGCGGGGCAAGAATGTGGTCATATTGTGGATCGCTGTGTCATTAATCCTATGACCCGATAGACTGGAACACACAGAGACTTATTTTGTGACACAGGTAAAATACACTAAGCCATGTGTTTGTATAAGTATTAATCTTGACCAAAGATAAAACATTTACCACTTCACAACAGAGGCTGTATTGTGATAGGAGAAAACTTTAGCAAAGATCTTAAAAGTGACATATTTGAGTTGTAAATGTTTTAGGTTTTGCACTGTCCATGCAGAATAGTTGACTGATGCAGAATCAGAATCTACACAAGCACAAGGAGCATAAATCAAATAAAAGTTTGGATGTTTGTTACTCACTTTAAATGCTGAATAGATGTACACTGCAGGAGAACCTGAGAAAACTCCTCAAATACACAAACACTACTCTCTTTGATTCCAATACTGCAGATACAATAGAAGATGCTTGTCAAACAAAAAATATATAACACATTTATCAAAGAGTTTGAAGACAATTTTCACCTTAGAGAGGATAGACTTGGCAACAAGGGCAAAAGGGAACAAAGGCACTTGGCTCCATATGTGTCTAGAGAGGTGTGGGAAAAACTATGAGAAAAAAAGGGAAAATATCACTTGGTATCATATTAAATGTGTAATTATATGTATGCACAATATGGCATGTTTACACAAAATACATGATACTAACTCCAGCTCTGTTAGGAAATGACACTGTTGGATGAGGCTCCACATCCATTCAAGCTGGTGCCCAGCAACAGCACAATCTACAAGACTGAGGAGAGGAGAGGACATGAGAATGGAGGGGAGGAGGAGAGGTGAGGAAAGTAGATGGGAGTAGAAGAGAGGAGAGGAAAGGTAAGAAGAGGAGATGGGAGGAGATGAGAATGGACAGGAAAGGAGGAAAGAAGAGGACAAGAGAGGGGAGGAGAAGTGGAGAGGAGAGGAAGGAGATGAAAATTGATGGGAGGAGGTGAGGAAAAGAAAGGTGAAGAGAGGAGGAGAGGAGATGGTTGGAGGAAAGGGGAGGGAGGAGATGAGAATGGATGGGAGGAGATGAGAAAGGTGAGAACAGGAGAGGAGAGGAGATGGACGAAGAGGGGAGGAGAGATGGAGAGGGAGGAGATGAGAATGGACAGGAAGGAGGAGAGAAGAGGACAGGAGAGGGGAGGAGAAGTGGAGAGGAAAGGGAGGAGATGAGAATGGATGGGAGGAGGTGAGAACAAGAGAGGGGAGGAGATGAAAGGAGAGGGTAGGAGAGATGCAGAGGGAGGAGATGAGAATGGAAGGGAGTAGGAGAGGAAAGGAAAAGAAAGGTGAAGAGAGGAGGGAAGGAGATGGGTGGAGGAAAGGAGAGGGAGGAGATGAGAATGGACGGGAGGAGGACAGGAGGAGGAAAGAGTGAAATGGTTACTCCTTTTATATGCTGTATTTCAGCAAATAACATGCTTGTTTATATGACACTTTTACTATTTTTCATTGTTTCACATATAAAAATTTCTGTTGGCAAAAACGTTTTGCTTGAACATTTTAAATATGCAAAGTATAGCATACGCTTTTCAAATAATCCCTGTAAACTCTACAATGCTCGCAAAAGTTTTTTTTAACTTACAGTTATAACAAACCTTGCCAGAGTAGCAGGTAGCAGCAAAAAGTAAACAAACTTACCCTATATTGGTGGCCATGAGTTGGGCTGGAAGTGCAGCCTCTCCACTGAAAACAAAAACAAACAAAAAAACTGTGAAAAACAATAAAAATGCATCAGAACTCAGCCTGAATTTTTTTCAATTATAAATATTGCTAACTAAATACAGCAAGAACACTGGATTTCATTTTGCATTTTAATTTTTCTACCCCTTCATCTCTTCCTTCTACCTAAATGCATCTCAGCTGCACTACATAACCTGTTACCTGACTGTGGTCGGTCCACTGGTCTGTGTCAGAGACAGGTGAAGTGTGGTCTGATGAATCCTGTAAATATGAGGTTAAAACTTTTATTTTTAAACATCTTAAACTGGTTTCAGTTACAATAGCTTCCAGAAGCGGACTTCTTCAGACATCTAGTGATGTGTGTGTTGATTTGCATGTATCACCTGATACTTTGGATATTGTTGCCTAGCAACAGGCAATGACACAATAAATCCACAGCTTCTTTAGCTTGGATCCAATGCTCCTCCACACTGAAAAAAAGGTTAGATACAGCACAACACAGTATTTGTGAAGTTTACTTAAACTTATTGGCTCATAATCAGTTGTATTTCAATGAATGAAGCATGTCATAACATTAAGTTTATTAGAAAAAAGATGATGAATAAAATATATATGTGCAATCTCTCACCAGACAGAAAATCCTCTCTGACTTTGGTTCAACAATTTCACAAGTTCTTTAATCCACTCTGTCTGCAGCTTGTTGTTCTTCAGTCTGTAATAGCAACCAGTTTAAAAATAATTCAATACTTGAGACACTGACAACATAAAGTCTCATCCTTATTAGGCAAATTAACTGATGAACACGTTTTCTATAAAATCCTCATTACTTAAACTCATAAAGTTTATCTGTTAAATCCCCCACAGGATAATGAGACAACCTTTTAGGATTTATTCTGAGTTTTCTATCAAAGTAAAAACATTTCACAAAGAAGCATATAATGCATCTAATAATGTTTAAAAAGCTTGATCAAGAGAGAATGTTTCATGTGTGATAAAATGGTATAAAGAGTGAAATATACTTACTCCAGTTTAATCAAACTGGGACAGTTGGATGTAATTTCTGCTAATGCAACCAGGTGATCACGCACCAAGTTGCTGTCTCTGATGCTTCAAGACACACAGAGAAAAATGTGATTAAACTTCTTATTTAAACACTTTTTTTATTTTACATTGATCATGTAAAAACCATAAAAACTGTCATGTTTTACAAATAAACCTGTAAAAACTATTTAATCAGAAAGAAGACAAAGAAAAAACACATTCTTCTGACAGACCTATCACATAGTGGGCACACAAAAAAAATAAATGAAATAAAAAACAAACAAACAAACAAGTGCACAAGCAGTAGCTGCTATTACCAGATGATTATTTTTAGAATATATTTTAGGAAGCAAGAGTGCGCAGCTGTTGTAATATTGGTGGTTGAGTGTTTTTTGTTTTATTTATAATAAAGACATATCACAAGACAAGGGATTCCCCCACACAAATAACAATGCTCAACACAACAAAGAGTAGAGGTTTTCACATTGGTTACCTCAGAGATTTTCCACATCCCATTTCTTCTCTGAACCAGATGACACATCGCTTCTCTTCACCCAAACTAACAACCAACACATTAGAATCAGATACATAGACAGTTATGAACAGGAAAAAGCACACACGTACACACACACACATGCACAAAATTTTGTCTCACAGACACTCACCTCACTACCACATCAGAAACATTTGTGCAGGTACACAGTGTGCTTGCTACAGCCAACACCCCCTGCTGAGCCAGTCTGTTGTTACTGAGACTAGGGGTGAAAAGACATTAAAAGACCAGAAAATATTCAATAATAGACAAACTGTTTTCCAACATTTTCCATACAGTGCAACATATTTTCCTGCTCTATTTTTTTCTAAAACTTGCATCTAGAACCTCTGTTGCAGCTGAATATTGTACATTATCATAACTGCATCTTACTTGACAAAGCTGCTGATTTTAAGCCTTGGCAGAGAGTCCATCAAAATCTTAACTTGTTCGTCTTCCAGTTGGCTACCTGACAAACTACAGGGAAAAGAAAGACAAGCTAAGCATCAGCAGTTTGTTAAAAACAAGATCATCTGCGTGATAATACATAAGAATGTCATTTTTGTGGCTCGTACTCAAGATAAGACAGCTGTTGACTTAGCTGCAGCTTCTCAAGCAGTCTCTCCATTAACCCAACATTTTCATCTTTGAAGCAAAAATATGCTAACCTGAAAACAAAGGCACACATATAAAAACAAATGACCTCTGTTGTGTATCAGCTGCAGTATAATTGCAATGATATCACAATATAAGCCCTTCATGTGCATGTAACACCGTTTTCTTCTCTGCGCCTTGAGAGACCTATTTATGGGTTGATGTATTCGGTGTCAACACCCTCCCCCTCCCCCCAAAGCAGGCAGTTTAAGATCATTTTCAAACCAGTCAGACAGCTGGCAGACAGACTATAAGTGAAACAGAGAAAACAACCAGTGTGTCCTTTCTGAATGACCGATGCACACTGGATATGTGACATACTAACCTATACAAAACAGTAAAACCAGTTTATATTATATTGACTGATGTTATATTGATCAAGGGCGTGCCAAAAAGTTCCAGATAAATGACTACAGACCTGCAGCTTGCTTGTTTTGCTTTCTCGCTGTCAAAACAAATGAGGGATTCACTCTGTGGACTAAAAAAAAAAGTGTTTCATACAACATTTGATCAAAATGTCAATACTGGCACATGCAAACATAAATAAATATAAACATTTAAATAAATATTACAGTGTAAAGAGTAAAAATAACAGTACAATAAGACAAATTGTGTTAGCTTGTAGTAGTTAAAAAGATTTATCGCTGCCAAAGTCTAAATCTTTTAAGTACACCAAGGTTTTTTAATAGATGAAAATATCAAAAGTGAAATACGTACCTGAGCTCCACAGATGTGACACGCTCATCATTGTTTAAACAGCTGATCAGTGACAAGGCATCGGCTGTGGATGTGATGCTGTTGCTAAGACTGGTGAGAAAATGACAAGCGACTTTATTAACCTTGATGCGTTCATTTACAGACTATCAAACAGAACAGAAAACAAGTTTTACTCATCATATTTAGAAAGAAGACATTTGTGTGAGTGTGTCTTCAATAAAACTGAGCTGCTTTTCTGCTGACAAAGACCAAAATGAAAGCTCAAATCACACCAGTTGTGAAATCTCTGCATTGGCTTCCTGTGTGCTTCAGAGTTGATTTAATATACTTTTATTTTACATTTTTTGAAACTTTAAAAGGTTTAGGCCCAGAGTATTTATCTGATTTGCTTTTAGCTAATGAACCTCCCAGGGCACTCATGTCATCAGGGACTGGTCTTAATGTATTCCTGGAGTGAGGACCAGGACGTACAGAGAGACGTATTTTAGCTATATGGAACAGCCTGCCAGACGGCCTGACAGCAGCTGGCAATATGGTGGCAATATACTGTATTGATATTTTTAGGAGAAAGCTTAAAACTTACCTTTTTACTAAAAATTTCTATAAAAACTTACAATTTCTTAGTCTTATTGTATATTGAATATCCCTTTGGGATGAATAAAATATTTTTCATTTAATATATTATTTAAATGTACTTTATTGTATTTCACCTATTATGTTTATAATTTTTTGTTTTTTTTATTTATCCTAAATATTTATTTTTTATACTATTTTAGTTCCTATCAGTGTCCAGTATATTAGTTATTAGTTGATTTTAAAATAAAATGTTTTATTATAAAACAATTCTTTTTATATATGATAACGTGCTATAAATACAGTTTTATTTTATTTAATTCCTGAACTGTAATAACCTTTGATTAGTTACATAAAGTTGTGTCATTGAATCATAATTAATCATTTCTGGAAGTATTCAAATTTATGTTTTCATGTGTCTTACTCGAGTTTCTGCAGTGAAGACATTGTTGGCAACACTTCGAGCAGCTTATCAATAGCTCCATCAGCAAATGAACAGTGACGGAACCTGAAATAACAAAATAACATATAAATGTATAAACACATAGCTTTACGGTTATGGCAATTAACAACATTTATATATATCAACCTACTGTAACTCCAGGTGGAAGGGACATGGGACCAGTTTTTGGCATACATCGGTTACATTAGCTGGCTGGAGGCTGCTGTTGTCGATACTACAAAGTACAACATGATTGTTTTCAGTAACTTATTGCCCTAAAGAAGCATAAAATAAGACCTAAAATACTAACAGAATCCATGTATTTATCAGTTTACCTGAACACCTTTATCTTTTCTTTGTCATTACTAAGAAGAGAGAAGCAGAAGCAGCCTATGAAAAGCTGAAGGTGGTCATTTTCAGATGTAGGAAAAGTTTCACAGAACTAATGTAGCTACCTTTGATCAGGACTGAAATTTAGAATCACCTGCTCCATGCCTCTATTGCTTGATTTAAAAAAGGACACCAAGAAAAACATACGATTATGTCTCCACACATTAGACACTTGACAGTATTTGTCAGCTGCCACAGTAATAAAGCTGTTCTCTGAAGCTGCTCTGATAGACTGAAATCTAAATAAAAAGTACCTGATGTCAATGTGTTTCAGTGTGTTATGGGAGCATAAAGCACCTGCCAGCATGACCACTCCATTCATGGTGATGTCATTGTTACTGACACTGAAAAAAAGAAAAGAAATTCATACAAGCAAGTATTTTAGTATAAACATGTGTAAGCATATTGTTTAGAAACCGGTCTAGCTATAAAATTGCCCGTCCAGCTTAGTTTATTTGTGTATTTAACAGCACCACATCAAAACATCTTCTTCGGTAACATTCAGAACTTGGTAAATATGAAAACAGTAGGAATGTCTGGAACCAGACGTGTTAATGAATTGTTTCTAGTCCACTGTTTTGCTATAAAAATGACTGGTTCCTTTCTCAACAACATGTTATCATTTGTGAACTTACTTAATTTCCTGAATTTTGCTTTGACCCGGCAGGACTTCCAACAGCTTCTGCAGACCTTTGTTGCCCAAACGGTTATTGGACAAGCTGAAAATAAATAACAGGGAGCCATTTACAGGAGTACATAGGAGTAATACAGTTCAACAAAAGAGAGGTGAGAAGCAGTAAATACAAAAATATTGATTTTTCAAGGCCAACTAAAGACCAGCATCAGCAACATTCTGGTTACATTTGAAGAATAGTAAGTGTGTGTGTTCTCATTTTTAATAAAATGTTTTTTGACTGTGTGCAGGTGTAAAGTTCTCTTGATTCTTACTCCAGGATAGTTAGATCATAAGAGGTTCCCAAACTTCTCCACACTCTCTCAAAGTCAGCCGGCAGCAGATTACAGCAGCTAACACTGGCAGAAGCAACAGTTTCATGATTACATTTTACTAAGTCAGTAAGATTCAACAACCAACCAAAAACTCCAAGGTAACCATTCTTACTGAAGAGGAAAACTATTTTATCTTTTGATTTGAATTTCAACTTCACACCACTTTTAACCTTTTATCTCTGCAACAGATTCTCACCAGGTCATTTTAAAACACACTGCTCCTAATCCATTTAAATGTGACACAAATAATAATAATAACTTTACACAAACCAGAATTTTTTGGCCATTTCACTAACAGGTGTCTCTGCCTCTTTAGGGAAAACTACAGACACCTGAGCTGGACTCTGTAGTCTGAAACAGAAAAACAAATGAAACAAAATGAAAAATCACACAATATTTTATAATTTGATATTTAAATAAATCAAAACTTATTGAGATGTTTTTTTTTACCTTTCAGCTAATTAAATCAATGTACCTGTACACATTTTTGGCACAATAGGCCAAAAAGCTAAACAATATTGTACCTGATATTCAGCTCGATCACAGGACAGACAGAAAGCAAAGCAGTCAGGGTCTCCACACACTCCACTGATGAACAACTGCCGTTCAAGCTGAGAAGAAAGTTTTATTGATTAAGTTCATGAAATGTTGCACACAGATGTTTACATGAATAATTTTTAACTGTTCAAATAGTGCGATAAAAGTGATTTTCATATCAAATTTGCAAATAGCATTTTGTGTAATTGGGCTTTTTGATAGGCCTTACATAATCCTTTCAGTGATGCAGATCTTTGGCACAAACTCAGCCAGTGTGCTTAAAATGTCCTCATTCCACTGGCCTCCAGACAGACTACAGTACAAAAAGACATAGTACAACACAGACACAACTTTACTGACATAACACAAGGGTGTTGTAAAATACTAAATATAATCCTAACTTTGATTAACCTGACAACATCTGATATATTGAGCTGAACACTATATACCTTGGTCAGTTAAAGTAAAGACAGTAAGCATAAGATGAGTAAACAGTTGTATTCAGTCTGGCTTTACTTTAAAGTGTTGGTGCAATAATGTTTACTTACTCCAGGACAGTCAGGGCAGGAATGTTAGTCAATGACTTGGCAATGCTTTTCATATCAGACTTGTTCCACTTCTGATTAAGTAAGCTGAGAAAAAAAAAGATGATTGGTAATGAAGACCAAAAACAGCCCCCATAGGTTTCCATCAGTTAAGCTCTGATTCGCATCCATTTTTACTACTTTCCATGTGTTATGGCTCTGATTGCGATGTCACAGTGATATTGATAGCTGATCTTATGAATGCAAAATGTGAACATCAGATCAACTAATCCATATTTTGTTGTAAGAATTTGCATCTAAATAATAACAAATAGTGTTTTTTAATCTTTCTACAAAAAAAAACAAGCTAAAATAATTGCATATCAACAGTGTTAGAAACATTTCGTGTCATTTTATTTAGGTATAGCTAGATTAGATTTTCATCTATACTCTGTATATCTACTAATTCCAGTGTATGATCACAGGGGGGCTAGAGAACTATCCCAGTAGCTAATTATAAAGTAGATAATGCTTTAATAATAATGCTGTAATTCTGTTATTTGGTAGTGATTACAGATTACCCCCGGCCTACCAATTATCTATCCTTAACTAACAGACTGTGTTTTATTTCAAGTCCAGATTAGGTGAAAAACTATTTACTGCTTTCCTGTAGATAATTAAGCTTAAATCTATTAAATGACAAAGGAGTAAAGTTTCATAATAAAAATGGTAAAACATCTGAGTTAAGCAAAGATGTCAATACACGATTAGAAACTTGTTTTGTATGATCCTACCTGACAGTTGGCCCGAGCTTTGCTTTATGACTGCAGTGGGGAAAGTACATAAAGATCAGAATCTTATTACATTTGTTAAATTAGTTATACCTCTTTATTTTATTCATGTGTTAATAGTGATCTAAATAAATGAATTGATAAATCTAAATGTGTCTGTTATCATTCAATCACAAAACTCACCTGTTTACATCAGTTTTTTGAGAGAAAGTTACCGTTACTTCTTTCACCTCACTGTAAAGACAGACAGAAAACATTTATTATGAGTGTGCACCACACTGTACCAGGTTACAGTTGAGCTGATTTAATCACACAAATCAACTAAGATTTGTCACAGTCAAACCTGTGACAGATAATCATTTTTAAAAGTAATAATCTACACACAGTAAAATATAGGTTTACTGGCTGTTGCATTTTACCTCCTAAAAGTGATTTACAACTGACAATGACAGTGTGTGAATTTTGTGTGAACTTGTGTGTTGTCATACTCTGCGTGAATGTGTTGGATGTTCAAACATGAAGACATTTCCTGAAGGAGATATTCCACCGCTTTAAGTGAAGTGTTGTTTCGTCCCAAGCTGCACACACAAACACATGACGATGCAAACATAGAAAACCTTCGACAAAATAGATGCTAAAAAGTAGAAAAAAAAAACTGCAGTCCATGGAAAGTGTGAACTTACACAACAGAAGAAAGACTTTGCAGTTTGGAGAAAATGAGAGTTATGAATCTGATTCCTTCATCTTGCAGATTGTTGTCACTAAGACTGAATAATGAAAAGAAATATTAACAAAGGGACTCTGTTTGTTTTGGATATTTCCAAATGACTGAATACCTCATTATTCAATGTATGAGTTAAAGTTAGAAAAAATACTAAATATACTCGATATCAGTGATGTGAGGACAGTTCTGTAGACCGGATGTCAAACTAGCAGCCCCTGTAGCAGTCAGACTGGCACTACAAAACCTTGTGAAGATATAAGTTAAATGAGTCAGTGACTCTTGTAAGACAAATGAATGAACATTACTTCAAGTACATTTCTTACAGGACAAGGCAAACATCGAGACTTACTCAAGTTTTCTCAGGATTTTGAATTGAGGCAAAATCGAGGACAGCTTCTCTGCAAACTTGTCTCCATATTTGCGACTGCGGAAACTAAAAAGACATACAGTTGTTTAGTAAAAATACAGTACGTATCCGTATCACACATACTTAGGTTGTTGCGTGTGGGTGTTAACTGGTCTGCTAAAATAAATAAATTAAATATTTACTGATGCTGCTTTGATTATGTCATCAGATCTTAAACAACTGGAAGACCTTTGGTTAAACTGGTTAACTTTGACATTTGTTGTTTAAAATTATTTGTGTGCAGCGTGGATTGTTGTCATGCTGTAATCCTCAGAGTTGGAAAGCAGTCTCAGCATAAGGAAGTAAATGTTTTTCTTGGATAATTTTGTATTCGCATCCTTCACATGTCTGATTCCAGCCTTGCTGAAGTATGATCCTCACTAACCCTCTACTACATTTAAGTGTGAGACACTGTGGCTTTTTAGACCTTTTGGGTCTCCATCTAACCATAAAATAAGTAGATGTTGGGCAAAACAAAAAGACTGGACCCAGAGAAGATGACCTTAATAAAGTATTTGACGGTCTGGTTCATAGTGGTCATTTTTAATCAACAGCCTGAGATCAATTATTCTATGGGACTAAGGTGAGTTTTGCATGATTGCAGTCCTGCCTATGGGACCCTGTTTTTGAATAGCATGGTTCTTGTCGTACACTTTATCCCATTCTCAGTTTGTCCTTGTGTTTGATGGTCATTTGGTGTCAGCCTATGGTTTTTGACCTATGAGTTTGTGGTTATTAGTTACATCTTTCAGTTGAAATTGTTTTCAACCTCTGTCAGACAGGAGCTTGTTGTCCTCATAAAGTAGAATCAAGTGTGTTTATGTAGGGATTACATTTTTGTAGTAATATTCATTAATGCTTATTTAAGAATAAATAGCAGTAGTCTTAGTTTATCATTACTGGGAACCTACAGAAGACATGACTGCTTGGCAGTTTAATAGGGGTTGCC
Source organism: Kiunga ballochi (assembly GCA_037177335.1). NCBI lineage: Eukaryota > Metazoa > Chordata > Actinopteri > Atheriniformes > Pseudomugilidae > Kiunga > Kiunga ballochi. The sequence continues at coordinate 4,818,188 of JBAMIG010000010.1, read as the reverse complement.
TTGCTGCGAGACAGCATAACAGGTGGAAAGAAATCAAATATGCCTTAATTGTTAAATAGACACACAACAGAGCTGCTTACAAGATCTGGTGCTTGTCTCAGTTGGATTTTATTCCATTATATTCCATTATTTTATTCCATTTCCTTCATGTTCAAGCTTGCTTCAGTAAATATCATAAGGTAAAAAGGTTATACTCCAGTAGTTCTTTTTATTGCGGTATTTAAATTTACTAAAACACCTGTGGGCAATGATTGGCTTCAGCTGCTGACATTGAGATATTTCTGGGTTGAAACTTAAAATCTGTTTAAACTTTCCTTCCCAATCGATCGACATTGTTGTATTTTTATACGTTAGATCAGTCATACACTTGCCAGAGCTTGTGTAGTTTATTTAGCTAACAAGTTGGCAAAAGCCAGCATTTACAAGAAGGAAGTTCTCACATTCTTAACACATTTTGGTAAAAATTAGATCAAAATCCCAGTAAAGTTTATAATGCTGATAACAGTTGTCTTTAATCAACTAGATCTATTTTATATGCATAAAGACACTTTAAGTCCCAAGCAAAGTTTCAACTTGGCTAAAACTGACATTGGGAAGAATTAATGAACCCATTAACCCTGGACCTAAAGCAGAAACAATCCATCTATCCCTCCATTTTCTACCGCTCATTCCCAAACGGGGTGGTTGGAGCTGTAGTTATCCCAGCTAAGATCGGGCAGGAGACAGGGTACACACTGGACAGGTCGCCAGTACATCACAGGGCCAACACATATAGACATACAACCATACACACTCACACACACTCCTATGGCCAATTTAGAATCTCCAATCCGCCTATCCCCAAGGTGCATGTCTTTAAACTGTAAGAGGAAGCCGAAGTACCCGGAGAGAACCCCCGCTAACACGAGGAGAACATGCAAACTTGCAGAAACAATCAATTTTTCAAATCTGAAAACTTTATTTGATCCTTTAACAAAATCTGAAAAAAAGAAACAACTTATAACCAACGTATTACCATGTAATAGGGCAAAAATATTATAGTATAATCTTTTGCTTTCTGATATTCAACATGGTGCATCAGACCAGTATCATATGGTGAATAACAGGGTTTTGAGTGAAGTTTGTACCATAAAATGATGCAACATGTCTCATAGACTGTATGTATCATATTATTTGTTAGACCTTAAGGGATTCTCATGTTGCTTCATGATGCTTTTTTAAAGATGGCTAAGATATTATCAATATTATTTGTTATACGTTATTGGGACATGAAAGCTGTAGTTGTGTCATCTGATTTTTACTTGTAAATATAACTGCTACTAAAGGGCTGTGAATGGGATATTGTGTGATCCATGTTATTGGACTGCTGAAATTCTGATGTTAAACCACACTAAGATGTTTGAGGTCATGAAGTATCAGTACATTCTACTATTACAATTCTCAATATATTCGTAAGTATTCCAAATGCTCTTGATTTTTTTTACAATCTCTAGAGCATCACTTCAAACCTTTATAAGTTGATCTCACCAATAACATGTAAATAAACATGTGTTTGGAAACTATTCTCCTTCAACTTGGTCAGATAAAATATAATCTTTTACTATTATGGATCAGACAGATGGCCAGTCACTCAATTTGACCGACCACCTGTTGGAAGGAGTCATTCAACCCTGTCAGCAGAGGAATGTCAAAGGCAAGCAGTAACTCTTCCTGGAGCCACATTTACTTTCATTCTGCAATTCCCTCTCTCTTTAAATGTCTGACGGCCAAACATGGGGTTTCAGATTCTTGACAGCTTAACACTATTTACCTCAGCATTTCCTTCTTCTACTGTGACAGCTTCAGAATGCCCCTAAGCTGCATCACTCTCCCAGCCAACAAACGGCTCAAAGTCAGAATCAAAGGAGAGTAACACAAAAGCTAAATGCACATCACTTGCAAATAGCCTGGGGATAATTGGCTTTTTGAAAAGAAGTCAGAATGACTCTTGAAAAAAATGTACTATAACCTTTATACGTGAACTTAATTTGGTTTTCTCTAAAATTGGCAAATATACAACTGTTCAGTATTAAAGTAGTAATTGCACAACAGGGTTGCAAACTGCAAAAAAAAAACAAAAAAAAAAACTGCAAAACAAAACTAACAAAAAAAAACAAGGTTTGACCTCTAAATGCTCTGATTCAGTTACAACTTGTGTCTGAGCAGTCCTCTTCATCATATTGTTCACATTCAGACATTCCCTAACACACGGCAAGTTATAGTACATGTTGGTGTTTTAATGTTCTGGTAAACCCACCACTGTTGATAGTTATTCTTTCAATAAACTGCCTGAAACTAAGAAATTAACATCACACAATTTTACCTAAAGCTGTATGATTCAGACCAAGTTATTACAGTAAATTAATGAATGTCCACTTACCTGAGGTAGCGAATATACTGACACCTAGAAAGGGCATCTAAACACTCCAGCTCCATTGAACATGCTCTAAAGTCCAACCCAATGTCATTATCACCCACTGAGTTAACAACAAAAGCTAGAGCATGAATATCATTAGACGACAACCGGAAGTTGCGCAGCTCTAGAATGGGTCTTGCAGTCATGACTTGCTTAGCCAGCTGGTGGTCCTGGCTCTCCTGGACATAGTGGCAAAGCTGTAAAATCTGTGGAAGTGTAATAATGGGAGATCAGAAGAGAAAAAACAGAGAAAAAAATCTTCTTGCCACAAGTCAGGCTGTATTTTTATATTCTACCTTCGGTCCAGTCAGATTGTTGTTTTGACACAGGGATTTCAGTAAATTCAGAACAAGGGCTTGTCGTTTTATAACCCAACTCTGGATGGCTTTTATTCCAGAGGCCCTGGCTACTTCAACCAGGGCTTCAGTGCAGTGTGGGGAAGACAGGCCACACACAAACAGGTACAGGGAGTCGGTAAACACTGTCCTTTGATCTGATTTGGTTGTCCAGCGAGATTTCAGACTGAATCTGTGGAAGTATTGCAAAAGAGACAAAAGTTCATTTAGTATTTGATGTAGGCGCACTTTGATGTTTTGGGCTGGGTAGCAAACAAATGACGATAAAAGCACGGTTCTAGGTGCACATACATCAAACACCTCTGAACACATTTCCTGCCATTTATAAATATATTGTTCCGAAGTTACAAAATATAAATACAGCAAACCAAAAGAGTTTAAGTCCATAATTGAACCTGTGATTGTGCAGTTACCTGATATTTGCTTTCAACCAACAGGTCACAAGACACACGAGAGTGTAAATATGTGTAAGTACAGGGTTAAACTCAACATATACTGTGTTTCATTGGGCTATAATAGAATTTTCATCTCTAGGATCTCAAAAAGGAGGAAGGCTGCAGTAGTTTTTACACATACGTTGCAGGCTTATAGTAATGCCAGCACTGCAAATATGACCCTATTTCACATTCATAGATATAAACAGTGTCAAAAGACAGTCTGTGGATTGGTGCTTATGACTCAATAGAGTATTTTATAAAGTCATTATAATAAGAACCTGTTAATGATCTGAAATGATCTGAAGTGGTAGAAGGAGAAACATCATACATGCTTATGATGGGCAAATTAAAAGCTCCATTTCTGAAACATCTCTGTTGTACCATGAAGTTCTGTGAGATAAAACACTTTGCATGTGTTAAAAACCCAATTTAAGAGTTTGATGTGATGCTGTAAATATTTTGTGAAAAAAAAAAACTAAGTAAAAACTGGATTTAAAGTGTTCATTGCATAAATGCATTTAGTCTTGTCTTTGTCTTTTCCAATTTCCTTGTCTTCTGCTTAACTCACTCCCTAATGATTAAGCAGAGACTATTCTATTCATGATAAATAAAAAATGCAGGTTGGAATAGCAAGTTAAGATACACATCATTGCAAGCTCTCTCCCTGCTATGCCACATTTGCAGTGCAATGCTCAATTTAAATGTCTCCTGCGTGACAAATACCTAAGCTGGCAGCCCTGTGATTGGTTGCTATGCTTTGTGCAGCATCAGTATATCTCTGACCTCCTTTTTTGGGGTTCAGGAACATCTTAGTTTGCTCAGCTTACACTTCTCATGTTGCTTCCAAAGGCATATGATTCCTGGTATAGAGTCTGACTTTGTATGGTCAAACTGTAGGGTCAATGGAGACATTCAGATGAGACTTAGGAATCTATTTTGAGTACAAGCTTCGAGTTTGTTCATTATTATTCAATAATCCATTTATCGTTACTTTACTTAAATTAACTGTTTGTTACCCTTAGCAGGTAGCATTTGGGTTCATGTTTATAATGTATCACATAAATGGTTTCACGTTATTTTTTACCTAAATAAGGGGTATAAGTTTGGTATTTTGGGACTGAGGACAGACTGTACTAAGGAAAGAGAAGGGTGGGGTTGTGAAGGGAGGGGGATGTGGTTGAGAACAGACCGAGACCCTGCCTGGCAGTGAAATGGGGTGGCATTGGTATTTATGGAGCTGTAAAAGTTTGCTTTACTTGCTTAACAGTAAAAAAGATCCACAGTCTGCTAATAAATCAATACTGTTGCAATTTTAACATTAACATTTTGGTGATGAGTGGCTTTACTTAAAATTACACCATATAAATGTAGTTCTCCTGACAGTTTTTAGCTGCACAGCTTTTTAAAACTCTGTTTTATAGTTTCTGCCTCTGAATATGATCTGATCAAGGAATCTATGGAAAAATATTCAGCTTGGAACCAGAAGGGACATCAAATCACTCTCTTCCTGAACAGAATTTATTTTCTTTTAATTCATGTTCTTACCTCTTCTTAAGCTGTGCATCGCTCATGTCATTGCACGTCATGATTCGAAGCGCAGCTAAAAACTCCTGCACCATCAAATGAATAAAGCAGTAGGCATTGACAAGTGTCCCATCTTGATGTCTGAGCTCCACCTAAAAGAAAGACAAGGCAGTTTTATTCACATGTCAGAAATAGGAAGTGGGGTGTATGGTGAAGCCTGTTGTCAGAGCAGCTGTTATAATCTATGGAAAGCCTATACCACTTGGTCCCTTAAGAGCTGCCTGACCACACAGGAAGGATTCAGCAGCCTATCTCTTTCTGCACAATGACTCATTCATTTGAGTCAATTGTGTTGGAGCAGGCATGGAAAACCTGTAAGACTGCTGTCCTTGTGGGACACAGTTAAAAAGCCCTGACCGATGTATTAAAATAGTGGTACCTATAAATTATTTTGTGCCTGTTTTACTGAATAGAAATCCATTTTCAATCTGATTACAGACATATTTTGGAGAACAACCTACTGATCTGCTGGTCAGTAGGATTTATGCAACATTAATTATTAGTCTGAACTTTTCACACTAATGTTAGAAATATTCTCAAAAAAATATGCACATGTCTATGATGACAAACATCATTATAAAAAAGTAAATATAAGGGGTCAGAATCATATTTTTAAATTAGAGTCTTTGTAATTACATAACAATAATTGTGCTAAAAAGCAACATCTTTTATCGATATAGATTTTAGTGGATGCTTATTTAAATAATATACATAATTTATTTCAAAATTAAGTTCTAATAAAGTGTGGTAAACAGTATTAATTGCATTTTGATTTGAAACATTAGAAAAGGACAAATTACAGAGACCTAAAGTTAGAATTCTTATTTTAGTAATTTGACAAACAGTTCAAGCTGTTCTAAATATGATTCTACAACTTGTTGCAGGGCTGCATGATGGAATGGGTTTACTGTGGCCTCACGGGAAGAAGGTTACTGGTTTAGGCCTCAGCTGGGGAGGTCTGAACGGTGGTTTTTCTGTGTGGATTTGCATGTTCTCTCAGTGTTTGCATGGGGTCTCCTTGGATACTTCAGCTTCCTCACACTGTCCAAAAACATGCGTGTTAGCTTAATTGGCCATTCTAAATGGCCAGTGAGTGTTGATGGTACTGGTTTTTCTCTCTGTGTTGGTCGTGTGATGGACTGGCAATCTGTCCAGGTTGGGATAGGCTCCAGCTACCAGTCAACCATGAATTAAATTAAGCAGTATAGAAATATATTAAATGAATGAATGAATGAATGAATGAATGAATGAATGAATGAATGAATGAATGAATGAATGAATGAATGAATGAATATTTTCTGACTATAAGCCAGGGTGGAGTCAGCCACATTTAATTTTCAGTCTGATCATGGAGCAGAGTGGAACATCTGCTTACCAGCTCACCAGCGTATCTGGTGCTTGTATAGAGAAGAGTAAACAAGCTTTTGGATCAGTCACTAAGGCTTTAATAACACCAGGAGAAGTTGCTGTTAGCTGAGCTCTGCTGTGTGCATCAGTGTTATATTGGTATATCAAGAAATCATGCACTGAAAAAATTTCACATTATTCATATTATTATTTTCAGTAAATAAATGCATTGATATATTTTAAATTAATTATTCATTATAACTTGTTTAACACCCACCCCAGGTAATGACAATATTCGTCTTTCCTAGCATTACTAGTTTAATCCATCCTTTACATCCACCGATGTATCCAGGAAATAAATAGATGCATGTCTGACCTTTGATAGGAGCCTTGTCTTGACTGACAACTCTAAAACATGCTTTGGAACATCTTCTTCAATGAAGAGGATCTTGTTTGCCTCTAAGCCTCGCCATGCCAACTGAGTTAGCTCCCCAAGCTCAGATCGATACTGACTCAGAGAGGCAAGTCCACATACAGAACTGCACAAAGAGATTTATAATAGATATGGTAATTAGTAGTTCATCATAATGTAATTGCACTGCTTGCTACACTGTACACACAAATATGTACTTGATTATGATCAAAGACTGTAAGACTGAATCTGTAAATGTAACTACAAAGCAACAAACTGATTATGACATGTACATTTGTGGATTATTTGCTGCATATGTAGTGCTGAACACACTTTACCTCTGAGAGAATGTTGTGATCTTTGACCTTTCATCTCTTCCTTCTTTGTGAGTGTAATGACTTAAAAGTGCAGCAATAACACTGAGATAGACTTGGGTGATGGTGGCGGGAACCTCAACCCCCGCGATAGATAAGATTTCTATTCCATGTATATTATCTATTATTACATTTTTGCTTCCTTCTCCTTTTCCACTTTGTACTCCTCTTTGCAGATGATTCTCTCCTCTGCTATAATCTGCCACCTCCTCTGCTGCTGGCTTGCTTTGCTTTTCTTTCAGAAGTTGGATGTGTTGTGCATCTCTTCCTTCCAGCAGTAAATGCTCTAGACATATGCAGCAGATGTTGCAGAGTGCAGGGAGGGAAGACATGGCAAGAAGGTGTCGACTAGAAAGAAGTAGATCCGTTGCCTGCATACCAATACTTCTATCTGTTGAGTGACCATTATTTTTGAGACACATAAAGATCAGGACAATGAAAATTGTCAGATAGGCATACATGATTCTTGTGTTTCATTGTAAAAAAATGTTAAAAAAAGCAAAAAACTTATTAAATTAAGCTGCTGATATGCATGTATAAGAATCTGTACTATTAAATGTTACCAGATCTATTTTATAAACTAGGCAGAGAAACTATTTTTATCATGTAAAATTGAAAGAATTTACTATTCAATAATTACCTTTTTCACCAAAAAAGTTGCTGACATACTCCTTGATCTCAAGGTGGTCCCAACTCAGCAGCTCCCCCACTTTGTCAGACAAGCTGTCAATATCTATAACATCCCGTACACGACAGGTGACCAGTATGGTACTTCCTGCAAGAAGCTGACGATTCAGCAACCCTGAGATGAGTTCTGCCACAGGCAGAGGTTCTTCTAAGTCCAGTGGCTCACTGTGCATGTGTTTCCTGTTGAGTTTCCAGTGAAACTCATCATAGCCATCCAGGACCCAACAGCTTTGCTCTGGATTAGAAAGAAGGTAGTCCACAATGGCTTGCTGCTCAAACACAGAATAATGTGAATGCAAAAAGGAGAAAACACAATCAGTTAGTAAATTTATTCTGGTAGCTCACTGTATATTACATGCTTTTCTAAACGTACACGTTTTCAGGCCCTCCTCTGCTTTGACACAAAAACAGCTTTGTTACTTTTCCACTTTGCTATCAGCCCTATTGACATGCTAATGTTTCCTTTCAAAACTCCCAATTTTCCCTTTGAATATTACAAAATGGATTTATACAACAGCTAAATCAAAACTATGTCAATCCAGACTCAAAATGTATATAGGAATGGAAACTATGTTTTGTGTCTAATACAGATCTGTAGTAGGCAATGAAATGCTACGTCCTGACTTTAAGACATAGAGACTACTTGTATAGAAGCATGTTACATAACCAGAGAATGTAATCCATTTTATTTCAGCCCTGTGGTGGACTGGCGAGCTGTCCAGGGAGTACCCCGCCTCTCACCTGTTGATTTCTGGATAAATTCTACCAACCCACAACCCTGAATTGGATGAAGCGTTGTAATGAGGTAATGATAGAGTTTATTGTAAAAGCTGTTTGTGTTTCCAATAAAGAACTGTCTCAGAGCTGTTGTGATTACCTACATACCTTTGCATCATTGTCTCCATTTGTAGGGAGGTAGTGTTGGAACAGCAGCTCAGACAGCGAGAGAGGAGAGGAAACCATGTTGAGCTGACGGAACTCTAACAGGACAAACAAGCAGGAAGGAGGGATTGGGCCCTGAACAGGGAGAGGATAGGAGAAAAATTCACTAAAATACATTTTCGGGTATTGGGGATTACTACTAAATAATATTTTAAAAACTGCCTCACTTCAAAGGAAATGCTTTGGCGTGACTCGATTTAAAACCTCAGCTGAATCACTTAGCTTGTTTAAATCAACGCTGAAGACCCCCCTATTCTCCACAGCATTTCTATAATCTTTATTTTTATGTTTAGGTATTCTAAAATTGATCATGATTTTAATTATTT
>JBAMIG010000010.1:4745143-4769976 GCA_037177335.1 Kiunga ballochi | reverse complement strand
AGCGCAAACACATATATACACACTCTATATATATATATATATATATATATATATATATATATATATGTAAGCAGAAGTTTTAAAGTTTATTGCTTTGGAGCATTGAGATGTGTCAACAAAATATCAAGGAGGAAAGACATAAGCAAAGATTTGAGAGAAGTATCCGTTGCTGCTTATCAATATGGGAAAGGTTTATCAAGTCATTCAATTAATATCTGGAGTCCAAGATTTACTAGTGAAAAAGACTAAAAGTGTTAATCATACCTGACAACTGCTATTTTTCCTAGGAGTGACAGTCCCCACTGGCTCAACCCAAACACAAACTGCATTTCATCAGAACGCTTACTAAATATTTAAGCTGATTGCAATTTAACTATGAAAGGACTGATAAAGTGGCTTCTTTAGAAGATTGCAAAAAAAAAGACAGGTTTTACTATAATGCACATGTGGTTACATTTGGAAAAGTAAACCAACCACATTTATTCTTTTTAAAACCTCTCAGGCATAGTTGTGATGGGATGCTGATATAGACTTGCTCTGCAGCCACAAGACCTGGACATCTGCAGTCAGTGAGTGGACCACAAACTCCTCTGAATACCAAAGTATTCTCTGTCTCATGAAGCAGGAAACTGAACCCAAACACAGCAGTTAATCTATGATAGGATGACTGGAAACAATCACAATTAAGCAGCAGGACTTTCCAGTATGTTGTACCTGTTTCAGTGTTTCCTGTTCTCTCATATCCTGGTCTGCCTGTCGGGATTCTGAAGACAGAAATGAACCCTCAGACAAACAGCGACTCAGTCTTCTAGTTTCTGTCCTGACATCCTCCACCTATAGACAATACAGCAGCGGTTTGTATTTGTTTAAGACAGAAGTCCAGCTTTTCCTTTATCTGAGGAAATGCAACCAAGAATCTCGATGCAAACCAATGACTGCTTACTGTACATGTTCTGCAATTAGCAAAACAGTTCATTCAATATTTTATCACCAAAACTGAATAAAAGAATATTAAAAGAGACTAATCTATGCTTATACTTTTAAGTTACCAATCTCCCACAGGCTTTGTGAACAGTGAACGTCCATGTTATGTTTTAAACTTGGCAGCATATTCACTGACTTGCTTGTCACAAGGTATTAAAAAAACTAAAGTAAATAAACTTTGCCAGCATTCTCAAATACATATCACATGTCAGGTAGTATTACATCCAAACAAATACCACACCCATAATGGGGTTTACTTACAAAGTTTTTTTTTGTCTATGATTCAAAGTGCTTAATCCAGGTCAACATACTAGCATGGACTTAGTTTTCTGAGTGATATGTCGGAATTCTTAAAAAAGCTCTATTATCAACATGAGATCTAGGTTTAGTCCTCTTCTCACTTAATTTCTTCCCACCTTAGTATGTGGATGTGCTGAGTTGTGTCCTGCTGTTGTTGGCTTCTCATCAGAGTACATTAGATCTCTGTTAACTGAAAGAATAAGAGGCAACATTGGAAATTCAGCTTTGTGAATGTAAACAGTACATAACGCAAAAACAAAGTTTGTACACTACCTACAAGTTTGAAAGTCAACATTTAGTTGAACATCTGCCTCAGATATATTTTCCTGTGATTTCTTTAGTATTTCCAAGGAACTTCTTTAGACATTGGCTGCCTTTTATTTTATATTTTCTTGGATCAATCCTTGTTGATTTGGAATGGAATAATTATATGGATCAAAGTAAAGACCACATTAATCCACCTTGCATTGTCAGATTTTTGCTAGATTTGTTCCCAGATCTCAAGGACATCACTTTCAGGACCTGTTAAACTGCTGTTCAGGGCATTTTTAGGCCTAACATGTATTTTCTTTTCTGCTTGCTTAATTTCTTCACTGTTCTGCTGGTTTTAGATGTACACCTGCTCCAACACAACTAATTGAAATCAAATAAATCCTAAAGGCTGTTCAAAGTGATGTGCAATGATACATTAATTACAAACTGGTGTGCTGAAGCATGCAAACACCTAAAATATGCACTGCAGTGGTCATAGATTACTGACTCTAAAACTCTTTGAGCTACAATACCAAAGTGACATACACTTTGTAACCCCCATAACAATTGATGATTTGATGTTATTTTATGGACATACCTATGGAAATGGGAATAAATTATGTGTTATAGAAATAGATGATAGATGGACTTGAAATAAATGGAAAAGGCCAACATCAAAATAAATACCTTTGAAAGATATTCAGAAAGCCTGGAGAATAATTGTTATAGAATAGACAATCTAAAACAAACATGACAAGAAAGTCAAGCAGCTTGGAAGCTAGATATAAAGAAATGAAGGATAGTGAAAGAGTTATAAAATAATTTGTGCAATAGAAGTGTTATAGAATCTCTACTTACCTGTGTCTTGTTCAGTGTACATATTGTATGTTTTTGAAAAGCATCTGAAGATTTGCCAAGCCAAGATACCCAGTGCCAGCAGTAGGAGAATAACAGAAATGCTCAGTATGCCGTACTTGACTGCATCTGAGAATGGCATCTTCAACTCCCCACCAGCTGACAACAGCCCCATGTGGGCTGGATGGTCTACAAAAGTCACCATGATTCCCTGCGTCCATGTGGCTTCTACATACTCTGCAACGCAAGAATACAGTGTAGGAGTTATGGGAAAGTGGGCATGGAGCAGGCACAGTTTTTTAAAGGAGGTGTCGGTAATGAGAAAAGTGAATATAGTAATCTCAAAGTAATGACTTCTTATATACGTGTTTTTAAGTCAGAAAGTGCTTTTTAAGAGGGGCTTCTAAACAGTGGGCTATCTGTGTAGAGTTTCCTTGTTCTTTCCATGCATGTGTGGATTCTGTATGGATATCCTGCCTTCCTCACACTGTCCAATGACATGCATGGTAGATTTACTGGTCACTCTAAATTTTCCCTTGGTGCTAATGTGTTTTTCTCCCTGTGTTGGCTCTATGTTGGACTGGTGACCTTTCCAGGGTATACACTGCAAACTGCTGATAGACTTCAGTTTCAATGCAACCCTGAATTGAATAAACTGGTATAAAAATAATTTTTTACTAAATAAACCCTCTCTAAGATGTCTTTTTTTAAAGAATATGGTATCAAGAAGACAGCACAAATTTAAGTTTTTAATTACCACAAAACAAACAAAGTAGACATCTACTATCAAACGTAACAAATGAACCAGATAACAACATCAATTAAATGCAGGAAATGAAAAAATTATTCGAATAAGTTTTAAGCAGTCAAATTGGCCATGGGATTTTTTCTCTCAATAACTGATTTGAACTCAATCCTTAATCCGTTTGTCATTTTAAATCTGAATTTATTTAAAGTCGCTTGTAGCTAATCATGTTTTGGCATCATGTTTACACAAGACCATGTGTCTCATGTGAAAAATAAATAAACTAAAACAGTTAAACCACACTAAATTTTAAGTTAAACATTTATCCACTTTTCCATATCAAACTTATTCTTTTCTAACAAAAACCATTCAATTTTAATGTGCTTCAGCTTCAGTTTCATAAAGTTTAAATAGATCTTTATATGAGGCAAAGCCCCCTTAACACTTCCACTGTGCACACAGATCCTGAAAGGAATTAACAAAGTTGAAAGTGGTAAAAAGAAATATCTTTACATGATAGAAAAATAAATTGATATCTTGTCATTCTCTCAGACATGGTATCTGCACAATTACCTGATCTGTAATTGATGCGATTAAGATCAATTATAAAAAAGAGCAAACAATGCATTGGCCGACTGTGACACATCAGCAGAAAATAAAAATTATACTGTGTTCATGTCTTAAATATGTCAAGTCATGGAGACATCAAACCAAAGGAATAAATACTGTGGTATCTGAATATCCTTTTAATAATTGAACTATCATAAATGAGTTCAACAAAAATACAACGGTGCATTAACTCAGCTTCTACTCATTCTTACAAGAAACACCAGATATATTTACAAACCTGAATTATCAGCCTTTTTTAGAAGAGAAAAGGGTTAAAAATGTAGCTGCTTTTTGGTTGTACAGAGATGATGGTGTCCTATCAGATGCACTTTAGTCAAATAACACTTGACCTGCTGTCTCTATGCAAATAATCACAAAGGCTGCAAGCACAATTGTATATCTAATATTTCAATTACTACATAACAGACTCCCACGACCCCGTTTGGGATAAGTGGTTGAAATTGGATGGATAGATGGATATATAACAGCACCTTTTGTTTTATACAACAATGTACAAAAAGTGCTCAGACGTCTATTGTAAAACAGTTGTGAAAGCAAGCAAAAATGTATATTATGTATCCAAATCTGCAGCTGATTTCCATTTGTATAACAAAAACATGTAAAATAATAGGTGAACATTTACCTGGAATAAGTGATAAAAGTTCAGCATTGTCTTTTTTTAAGGATTTAAAGCATCTTCTTCCTCCAAGCTGTGAGTTTTCAAATTGCCAAAGAGACAAAGGAACTTGTCTGGAAGAGAAGTTCAAACTAGCAATTTATCATGAAACTGTTCCTCCTGCCTTTTACACAACAGATAATGCTACCTTTCCTCTCTCTCTCTCTCTCTCTCTCTCAGCATTCACGTTTAACACAACTTCCTGCACACTGTACTGGGCAAGCAGGTTGGATTAGATTTGCATGACATTTCAGGGAGCTTATCTTGATCTCATGCCCTGCTTTCTTCCTCTTTAAGATTCAGCTGCAGGTTTTTGTTTCCAGATGGAGGTCTCAAGTCCATGTTAGCACTAAATATTCAGCTAAATTAACTGATACAAAGGCCTTTTTTAAAAAAAAGAAAGTTAATTCAATTAAATGTATTATTATTTTCTAAATTGCAACATTAGTCTTAGTTGTTTTTATTAGCTGTCCAAACTAGCTGTAACTATGAAAAACTAAAGCAAGTCAAATAACTACTGAGAAACTTTAAATAACATTTACTTTATAGGTTTCTCCTTATTCTAATGTTGCCAACTCATAGCTGTTGTTTTTCTTTTTCTCTTACACATTGCATGCCTGGTTTCTTTAAATGTAAAGTTCACTTGGCATTTAAAGTCCCTAAAGCAACAGGTTATTATAAACAAGCTTTTTGTAAGTGCTCCATAATGTGAACTCCAGGAAATGAGAACTGGGTTAGAGATGCATCTGAAAAGTACATGGTGGAAAGGTAGGGAAATACAAAGTAGGTTGTATTTTGCAGAATACCCCACCCACACCCCCACACAAGCTGAGCCACTGCTGTTTATTCCATGACTTTTTTATAAGAGGTGGAATCCGGATGAAGTGATGTGCAATAAAAGTCTGGCAAAGCACCCAAAGACACTGAGTGATGTGAATGAGACCCACAGCTAAAAAGTCTTTCAATTCCTTTCCCTTGATCTGCAAAAAAGGTGTTGTATATGGCTCCACCTTAGTAAACCTGATCCTGTAATGTTGGTGTTTATGTATGTTGTTGGATGCATCTTGAATGGAATGTACTGGAAAATTCTCATTGGTTTAAGATGCTGCCTCAAATTGTCTCAAAGACACCCAGAAACAAACTCAAAGCCACTGATTTCATATGAAACTATAATTCTCAAATCTTAAGCCTACACAATGTACATCCAAAGTCATGTGACACAGTGATGTCAGCAGCACGTCCTCTATAGGGCATAGGATGTACATTTGGATACAGCTAGCTTTCATTTCCTGTTAATTGGTTTCACCTGGTTTTGGTTACATTATTCATTCCACCTGAGTCTTGTTTCTTTCTGTGTATACTCCCTGTCTCTGTTCCCTTGCCTCTTTAGATTTCTTCTGTTTGTGTAAGTAAAGTTAGTTTGTGACTCCTGTAATTGTGTCCCTTAGTTTCTGGAGTAAAATATATTACTCTGCGTTCCACCCACCTCTTGCCTGCATTTGGGTCCACAAGTTGCTTCACTACCATGACAGAAAGAACCAGCCAGAAGTGGACCGGGCATGTCTGACAAGAACTTTGTAAATTCTTTATGCAGCTATATCATGCAACAAAATCATATCGATGTAATGGCAGGTTCCTACTCTTCCTATTGGCAACTGGTGGCTGCCAGAAGGCTCGTTGTCATGCTGAATGCCAACCCCACGGAGGGTATGGGAGTGATTGCTAAGGAGGATATGCACGGCCTGACGCGCACAGAACCACGACAAAGTAGGTACGGAAAATGTAACTGCACGGTTAGACAAGGCCCTGTTTAGTACAGAAGCAAACTTTATAAATGAGGCCTTGGGTCTTTAATTTCTGCAGATTGGAAACCTACACTGGTCCCAGTGCACAACAAACACCTAATAAATTCTACTGCAATTTATTAATGCATTTGCTGCACAGTGGTTGCATAGTGGCCTTCCAGTAAGAAGGTTGCTGGGTGAGAGAGTCTGATAATTGTTTATTTCTGTCTGTTGCTTTTGATGGGATAGTACCAGCTCCAGCCGCCTCACAATTATTGCATTTAAATAATCTCTTATCTTAAAAGAAATACTAGATAAATTATCCAAAAAGAGGGTGTTATGAAAAACATGTGAGCAAGACCGCTGTCAGGTTCCTTATAAACCAGCACATCTTCATGCTTTGTACATGAATCATATCATCATATCTATTGATTTACATAGTAAAAATGTAAGAAATGCAGATATATAAGAGCATCATTACATTTAATTCACAGCATTCAAAACATTCAGATGTGCTTTGACATCTGTATGTGATGTTTATTTTGAATTTTGATTTTTGTTTTGTCAGGAAGAATAAAATGTGAATGTACTCTTAAGCCATCATATTAAGAGGATTAAACAGAACATCTCTTAATTAAACTTAAGCAAAAAATTATTAGAAATGTTTTTTAACACCCAAATGTTCAAATTTAGTCCTTCAAGTGATGGACAGAAACCTTTTAACATGTTAATACTTTAAATGCTAATTACTAGGAGTACTGCAGAATCCTTTTTTTGGCTTCAATCAGCAGAAAGCAACGAGACTGAAGCTGAACCTAAAAGGGTTTTCTGCTTAGTTTGTTTAAAACAAGCTGAAAACTATTGCTAATAACAAGAAGGATTTTGAATAAAAACTAAAACGTTATTTACAGAAATAAATGAACCTCTGGCTGACATATTCATATCTGATATCTCAAAACTAATTAGTACAATATGAAAAAAGCCTTTTAACAATGTGCATCCTACTTAGAATACCGCCATGATGACCAGGTCACCATGGCAACTGCTCCCCTGTATAGTTCAGAAATGACCCATGATCCTTTTCAGTCAATCCACCAATCACAGATAAGAGGGAGGAAACGCTCTCCTCAGCACTCAGTGGAGCCTGGAAACAAGCAGAGACCAAAGTGAAATTACTGATTTCTATATATAGAAGTTGGGTTTCTGTAACACTGGAAAAAGCATATTGGGAAAACGCATCAAGGTTCTTTAGCAAGTGTTTTAGATAAATACATTTTCTGCGCACATTTTTTATGCAAAGATTAAATTTGCTCACTTTTAGTGTAACTGATGTGGAGCATGGTGACATCAGCAGTATCTCAGAAAAACAGACAGAAAGTAGGACCTTACCTCTGAACCCCCCATGTCAGTGCGGACCCAGCCAGGATGGATAGCCATACAGAGAATCCCATCAGGTCCCAGTTCTACTGCCAAACAGCGACTAACCATGTTCAGGGCACTCTGAAATGAGGAGTTACAGAAGGTTTTCATATTTAGCAAGAGTGCAATGATGTACTTTACGTTCCATTCAATCTATGGAAATAATTAAAAATATATATCAAGGAAAACTTCCATTTTATTTTAATATAAGACATGATTAATGTGTATTAATCGTTTATGGTTTAACTTTGGCTTTGATCACAATGCAGGTCATTCAAATGTGATTTTTCTGATATACGAGTCCAAATGAGGCAGTTTTACCCCAATTTAAACGGCACAAATCAACTTTGATCAAACCAAAGCCGGGCAACTGTCACTTTGGCTACTACATCACATAGAGTATACACACACACAAGACAAGCTGTTAAGACAAGTGCTCGCTCGCTCACTCTCACTTTCCAAGTCTTTCTCCTATAGCCATAATTTCATTAGTTCCAACAGCACAACAACCTTCTAATTAAATCATGTCTCCATATTCCCTTCTGTTAACACAGCACACTGGATGTTCTGCACACACTGGTCACATCAGAACAGTGTAAAGTTTGCTCTGCAATGTGATGGAGATGGCATGAAGGCATGACGGATCTGAGGAAAATGAGTTTCAAAAAGACAACAGGCGTTGATGTTTTTATGAATTTGTATCTGAGTCTGACTGAAGGTTTTAAAGTAGAATTTATAGCTTTGTCGACACCACAAGTGTGAAATAAAAATTACCCTAGGGGCCACGCCAGCTTTATCACTAGCTGTAAGGTGTAAAAATTAATGTTTTAGTTCAAAAAGAAAATACCTTAGATGTCCTGTAAGGGTACCATTTGAAGTTGTTGGCCCTCTCGCCCCAGGCTAGCTCCACAGAGCCCAGCAGGGAGGTCATATTAATAACTGCAGCCCTCTGGATTCCCATTGTACCCGATCCGCTTCTTCCTCTGGATGCAGCTTGCTTCAGCAGAGGCAGAAAGGCCTGATATACACAGGAACAAGACGAGGGGAAAAAGTTATGCAACCATTATGAATACGTTTGTGACAGAAGCGGAAGAAAACCAGCCATGTGTCAGTGCTGCTCTCTGGTGGCTGCAGGTGATAAATATTTTCACATTTGATCCAGATTACATAATCATCACGATTTATAATGAATAAATCATTATGAAAAGTTAAGTGTCAATATTTTTTTCTTTAATTTTTCCTAGGAAAAAATAACCATGCTCAATTGGTTAAAGAAAAATGTTTCTAGACACAGTCGTGTGAAAAAGGAATATATCCTTATTTAGTTTAGAGCTTTTATTTATTACAGGAATCAAGTTCTTGGTTGAAATAATCAAATATAAAAAAGAAAATATGATGCATTGCATTGTGTTTCAATATACCTCATAAAATCTAAGCCCAAAATGTAGGAGAAATGTGCAAAAAGCCAACACAGAGTTAAATCTGTCCTATGAATCATAAGTTTGTGGAACCACATTTTAGCACCAATAAAATAAAATGTTTTTTGTTCTGTCATCAGTCTCTCACATCAGCACATGTCATTTCTCTGATCATCGCAAGTTTTAACATTGTGCTGAACTTACTGGGACGTCAGATGCTGAAACGATTGGCAATGTTGAATGTTTTTTACTGAAAAACATTTTTCTCACTGTACAAAGAGCGGAAGCTTAAAATGGCCTTACTGCTGTTTCTGGATTATCACCAACAATAACTCCTGCTGAACCCATTAACATACTTTTCTTTGTTAACTATACAACACAATTAAATATGGCACACATCATTGTACTGAGGATAAATTTACCTTCTATTAAGAGCTGACAAGAACCAAATAATATTTATCAGGTCCATAATACACTAAAATCCTCACATCGCATTAGGTAGAGCCTCAACTAAACCTTATTAAATTAAAAGCCCAATCTGCTTATTATTGTTTACATAATTATTAAGCTAAAGAGAAGTTTTTTTTTCTCATTAGAGAAATCCTAATTGCAGTTTTTGAAAAGATGAAGAGGAACGGTGAATGCAGGAGCGATCGCGTTTTCTTCTTTTATTGTTCAGAAAAGTTGGTTTTCATCCCATTTTTTTCTCATTTCTCCAGTGTGAAATATTTTTAAGCTTAAAGCAATGAAAAAGTAGCAGGTTTCTTCTCTATGTGATGCCCTTCTCGGTTATTACAGGGTGCTTTGGGCAGCAGAAGGACCTTGCAGTAACTAAAACTGTCCTTCAAACTTTGTGTCAGCAAGAATGTGCCCTGCTGACAGGCTTTTGATTAGTGCTGATCTGTAACAGCACAGGCTGCTGCGTCGTACCCTCCTGCACTATGAAACCAACCAAAACCAAAAATCCTAATTAATATTCATAACATGCAGTTTGCTCAAAGCTCTGGGATTTTGTTACGTCTTTGTATCAAGGTCATTATTAAGTCGGTTTCCCAGAGAAGAAACAAAAGAAAAGTCTGGCTATTTTCCACTTCTGTCCAGCAAGAGGCCATAAGATCGTGATGCATCAGGCTCACGTTAGCTGGACACAAACTATTACAACAATAAATTACCTTGGTGATCATTAGGGGAGCAACAGAATTTGTGTGAAAGTTTTCTATCATCTTCTCTGCAGTAACAGAATGGAAGTCAGCTACCACGTTGATCCCTGCATTGTTGACCAGACAGTTCAGACCGTCTTCTTGTACCAGCCGTCCCACTGCTTCTGCACACTTTTCTATACTCTCCTGACTCACAACATCTAAACAAGAAAACAAAATAGAACTGCAAGTCACCAAAACCATCATAAAATCAAACATATTTTAATAACAGGCACATATATTTTCTATATGCCACTGGGAGCAAACTAATAAAAGGCTTTAGAGGAAGTAAAGCCCTATGTTTCCACTTGTCGTATTTTAACTCTAGTATTTGGGCACTGGTGAGAAGTGTCACTAAAATTAAGTGTTCATTTAGCTCTTTCAGAAAATGAAGACTCGATAAGGAGACAAATCTTAGCAAGCAGGCTTTGTAGTTGCACTCTTCTACTACCCACTTTAGGACAATCCAAGACACCAATGCAGACTGGTTGTTTGGTACATTATCTATGTCTGGCAGTCATTTTACATAATTTAATCTGCTTAATTTTAATTTAATTCATAATCGTTTTTGGGTAGTTTCTTTTACTAATTTTTTTTTTTTATCACTGATTTACATTTCTGTGTAAATCCTGTATTCCAAGTTTGTGTAACTTCCATTGAACTGGATTCAATTGAATTCAATTGATCCTGTCTGTTAAAAGTGTTTGAGATGACATTGTGATTTAGCAAAATACAAATTTGATTAGTGAATTGAGGTAGTCTTTTTGAAAATAAAGGCAATAATTCTCATAATAAAAAAAAGAATCATCTTTGACAAAACACCACAACAAAACATTTAGGACATATTTGGTTTGTAATATCACATTGTTGTGTAAGTGTAAGTCTCTTTGAAATTTTGCTTGTGTTCTTGTTTTTTCATCCAATATAAAACATTTTAGTGTCATTGAAATGTTTTACTGATGATTATACGAAATACGGATTTTACCGTCTTACCTAAAGCTATAATGTGGATGTTGGGATGCCTCTCTGCCAGTTCCTGAAGTTTCTGCAGGTCAAAAGAACGAAAATATTATTCACTGGGAAACAATGGCGCCCTCTGGTGGTGAACATTAATAAATGTGTCACTTCTTGTAACAGGCACCTTATCAGTTTTGTTTGTTAGTTTATGTAGTTCACTGTCTCTAGACAATATGCGTATTCTAGAGACCATTAACTACTTCACGGTGTCAGTTTTTTACCTGTGCATTGCCTGGGTTTCTAGCTGTGGCTATAATCTTGCCTGGTGAGAAAGTTCCACTCGCCAGACTGTCGACAATCTGCAGCCCAAGCCCACGGCTGCCTCCTGTAATAAGCACAGAGCCGCAGTTTTTGAAATTCGCGGTTCCACTCATGATTTAAAGCTTTCTATCACTCAAGGTCGACCTTTCTGTGCGTGAGCTTTCCGTCTGCCCGTGACGGATCGTTTTGCTAATCCGCTATAGCGACACCACCTGGATTGTTTCAGGAGCAAACGGCCAGAGACTCTATCCGACTGAGATAGCTTAGTCTCAGTACAGTACTCTTCGATAACATAGGCCGGAAACTGACACAATGCGGTCAAAACACAATCCTTTAACATGAAAACCCCAATATGTGAAGGTGACCAGGGTTTATGAGAAAAATATCTTGAAACAGGAACAAATTTGCTTTATTGACTTAGTTAAACCTTCCCACAATCCTTTGCGCGCACTTTGCGGCAGAGCTGTCGGAATTTACATATTTACTCATAGTTTATAATGTTTAGTAATCTTAGTCTTTTTGTGTGTAGTGGGGAGCGATATCAAAGTATATTTACTATATAGGCTATTTAGCACAAAGTCAGACTGGCCATAAACAAATGGGAAAACCAGTAGAGTTACATTCTAATTCAAATGCCACCACAAAAAACCTAAATTATTAGTGTTGAAGATAAAAGAAAACAAAAAGCGAGAGCAAGATTAAATAACGCTAGAAGATACTATGCTAAATAGGCTATGTTTAATCCATCAAGAACATGGAAAGGTTAACAGGTACTCTGGTTCATTAATTTGTTGCAATGTGGAGAAAAAATGTCTATTGTGAACCAAGTTAAAGTCTATACTGGGAGAGAGGAAGATGACGGAACAGCAATTAACCAGCTCTCCTCCCTATGCCATCTTTTTCTGAAATTGTTCTCAGTTTCTGCAGAATTCAGACAATATACCAGCATTTAGATCACAAACATTCTCAATAAAAAAAAGAACAATACAATGTATTATTGTCTTATTGTACATATTCAATTTGACCTACAGTGTACAAAAAATACATGATATAAGTACATGATATAAGAATGAGGTCCAAAGACATTCATATTTAGAGTGTCTAAATCAAAGGTTGTCAGCTACATTCCTACAGGTCTACTGGCCAGCAGTTTTTCAATATTTCCCTGCTGTAAATCTTGATTCAAATCAATGTTTCATTAACACACTAATCCAGAACTTGTTGACAAGCATTTAATTTCAACCAGATGTGTTATCTCAAGAAAAAAAACTTTATTTTAACAAACCTCACTTCTGTGTCTTAATTCAGTCCATGCACTTGCCCCGTTTATAAGCAAAGTCTTAGTTGATCTTTTGAGACCTTGTTTTTTTCCCAGAAATACTTTTCTTTTTATATTTTGTATTTTGTGTGTTCTGCATAATGAAATTAATGGGAAGAATGAGAGCCCTTTAAGTAAATATCTATCACATCTGCAGGGTGGGACTTAATCACCATGCACTAGGTAGGCTGGCTTTTACTGACAATAAGCAGCTTTAGAGTGCACAGACTACATAGGACACTATGTACCCTACATAGTGTGAAGACTCCACAGTGCACGGAATTGGACATAACTAGTTTAAAGCCAAAACATAAACACAGCTGGTCTTGACTTCTGTTCTGTAAAATCTTCATTGATGCACTAAATCAGTACAGTCCTGGTAACGGCCAAGACTGGTACCATAGAAGATGCAGAGTAATGGAACAGCCTGGGGGTTCTAACAGGAAGGAAGAGGAAGATTTATTCTAGTAAAAATGACTGTGACATAAGACCTTAAGCAAAGTGATTAATTGAAATATTGTGCTACATGATTTCTTTGCAGTCTCAAACAGCCTTAACATTTATTACCCCCTGGTATCTCAGGGACTCAATTTCAATAAGAATAAAATCCAGTTACTAGTATGGTATTTTCATGACATGTCCTTTTTTAAATTCCTTTATCTGATTATGCACATCCATCCATAAAACTGTTCAGAAACCCTGTTGTATATTTAGATGCCTTTTTGTATATTGGAGTTTTGTTTAGTGTTTGTATCTCATGTGAATCCTCTATATGTGTGACTGTTCCTGATTTGTTCTGCAGTCAATCATACTTAATCTTATTGCAAATGTTTTTATTGACTGGCATTTCCTCATTCTCTCCCGAGTGCCTGCTGTTCCATATGCATTCATTTGTGTTTTTTTTCTTTTTAAATCCTCATTATCATCTTCACTTTCATTTTCATTGCATTTTATCTTGACAGTTTTTAATGCACACCCGTTTTGTCTGAACCACTTATGAACATTGAAGGGAGCAAACTAACACTGAAACTGCAGGTAGCAACCATAGATTAAATTGAACACCTGCAATGGAACATTATGAGTTTAAAAGGCTGGAGATCTCACACGGCTAGTCCTGTACAATTTTCAATAATAAAAGTAGAGCTAAGACTTGGTTCTTTAATGTGTCTGTTATTTTACAGCAAAAGGAATGTGATGATGTACAGGGCTATAAAACCCGAATGATAAGACAGCTTTATCCATCCTTTCATTTTGTGCCTGTAAAAAATAACTGAATAACTTATCATGCTTTGGGCTGTTTATTTGCCTGGATTATAAAATTATCTGCATTCTCTAAGATGTGGGTCATGATATGAAAACCAGTATGAAGACTAATTCAAGTAGGCATATCCCCTAATGAGGCAAAAATCTTATTTTGATAGCAGCCTTTTCATCATACATTCAGTGAGTAGTCTATTTATATTCTGATAACTTGTAGCTAGTAATGCAATTAACAGCATATCACAAATATTAAATCAATGCATAAGTTTGAGCATCATCTTGAATGCTTTTAGTAACAACAACATCTTTGTTATTGTGTTTTGCTTAATTTAATATTTTAATTAAAGAATTTGACAAAATATGAACTGATGTTCACCACATCAGAGATTTTGATCTTATTATCTATACCGTCTATGAATATTTGATGTCCGTGTACATAGAGAATACATATTGATGTCACCACATACACAGCCATGAGATTGATTTTGTCATTTTAGGAGAACCATCATTCTGTTTAATCGTCTTTTTATCTCTGAAAAACATTGTGTTTCACTGAGTCTGGTACTTGGCTTCAGCAACAGCATTTTCATTAAAAGGTTTTTGGCTACAAACATAACATGATGTTAAATGAAACGGCACCATTCTGGATGAAACGTCCATGAGCAGATGAGAGCATCACCTTCCTCCATCAGATTGTAAAGTTGTGTTTGATTGCTTCTCTATCGGACATTCAGTCAAAACTTTCAGGAATGTTTGCCCTTCTCTGACATTTCAGACTGCAACTATCCAATGAGGTTTCTTTTGTCTTTTTCTTTTTTTTTTTTTTTTTTGCTTGCTTTAATATTTTTACTCCATTGTCTAAACAAAATATACTAATCAAAGAAATCCTGTATACTTAGAAAAACAGGAAGACCAAGATTAAAGTATTTTTTCTTTACACTCAAAATATGTTTATAAGCAATAAATGCACACAAATGAACATATAATATATTGGATTTTAAAATCAAAATATTCGAACAGCAACTATTTAATTATTGCATACATTTAGTGTAGTCACAATGACAGTTTCGCAGACACACAAATTTTACTCCATCCCTGTTGTAATGCAAATTTAATCTTTTTTTCAAATTCATAACGGGAACAGGGGCTTCCACCAAACACCAGGTCAATCTCAGACACAATATCAACACAACACAAAAGGACGTTTTATTCTCAAGTCTTTAGAATTGATTGGTAAAAGCGTTATCTTCCATATCCTTACCTTACTGTACACTTGTCCATGGACAAGTGTATAGCATGCATGCAGACTGTTTAACGTATGAAAAGCAAAAACAACAGGAATGGCAGATCTCAACCTCATGTTTCTGTTGCTGCATCTTTTGTATCTGCCTGTTCAGAGTTTTCATTCCACTATTGAATAAATGCATTTCTTTCAAACCTGCAAAGCAAACATTGTGGTGTAAATAGAGCCTAAAGCTGAACTTTGCTGCTTCCTCAGCAGACTCAGCTCGAGTTGTTGTTGTGCTTCTCATTTTAACAACGCTTCTCTCCTCTTGTGAGCATATTCTGGTAAAAGTGTTTCTTTTAGGGGGTTTTAGACATGTTTTTAACATGATTTACTAATGAATGATGTAAACCAGGGCTATTCAATTAGGTCCTACGATGGCTGCAGCCCTGCAGGTTTTCAATACATCCCTCTTTCAACACAACTGACTCACATTTATGAGTCATTAGCAGAACTTCATTGACTGTTAGTGTGTTGAAACAGGGATACATGGAAAACCCGAGTGGCTGCAGCCATCGTAGGACCTACTTGAATAGCCCTGATGTAAAGGTTGCCAGGTTCCAACAAAATGGCGGAAAAAGCTGTGTGGAGGTCACCTGCACATTTTCTACTAACAGAGCAGTAAGAAAAAGAGATGCATTGTCTGCATGAAGTCAGTTTTCAAAAACTGAATTAAAGATGGATGTGTAGAGAAAGGGGTGACTGCACAGCTGATGGAGCTTATGCAGTTACAGCACACAGATGCTTCTTCTGGCAGCCCTGTAAATCCAGATCTGTTTTTTTTTTTTTTTAAAGCTGGTGCCTGGGAGCAGCAGATATCTCAGGTCTGCTCCAGGTCACTTAATTTGAAATTTGGCTGCTGGGCCTCCACACAGGCACATTAGTTTGGCGCCAAGCACACAGTGCAGATGATAAGGTGGTACAATGAGTAGTGCAGAGATTTACTTGTGGAGCTGGACAGTGTCTTGTCTAAGCGGACACAGTAATGTGGTATTGAGCCGACAGAGCATTGTCTCTTGGGAAAATAGATAATTGTGGTGAAGGCTTAGATTTTTCTGGCACCAGTGCAAAGGAGCATGCATACTTTGTTATTTATGGCAGTTTTTCTGCAACATGAAACATTTGTAAACTAAAAAAGAGAGAGTAACAGATACAAATAGTTTTAATGTGAATACTAATGGACCCTGGACCTTACAAACTACCACAATTACAACAGTTAACTGGCAGAAAACTAGAATTTAGTTTAGGCTTTCCATGACATTTAACTCCTGTTTGAAGGTTTTATTAGATTTGTGAGAAAAAATAATCTAGAAATAGAAAATAAAAGAACTTTGACCTTTTCATATGTAATGTGTAACTTTTATGTATCAACATTTAGTCCCCTTCCATCTCCCGTCTCCATCTGCCGTCTGCAGCACCTAAACACCAAGATGACAATGAGCCACTGGGCTTGCATTTTTGGTATGTGCTTGGTAATAGTTGTCAAATCAAATCAATGTATTTATTCTCCAGCCAATTCAATTGAATACTTGTCAGCAGAGATTGCTTGTACTGGCTGTTCTATTTAGCAAAGTAATGCACAAGAAGTTGACAGTAAGAACCAAAAGCCAACAGCTAATTAAATATGTCACACATGATCTCAAGCATCATGCACAGCAACAATATGTAGAGAGAAATACTCAAGTGACTCATCATCAGCAGAAACCAGCCATGTACGATAATAACAATGCATGAATATTTTGGGAATTAGATCTAGGAAGGTACCCTTTTGTTAAAGGTTAAATGTTTGAATAATTTGTTAATTTAATTTTCTCTCTGAGATTAATCAAATATTTTTCATTCTTTCCTTTTGTGGCTCCGATCAGTAATATTTGTAAGGTTAGATGTCATTAAAACATTTTTACTTACCCTTATTGTACCCGAAGTCATCTTCAAAACTCAGCAAAAGAAACATCAAGCAAGTTTATTCCTCTATTCTTTTTTGTTAAGAAGATTCAAGGCATCTGTAGTTCTTTTATCGGGGAAAATCAGGTTCATGGCTGTATGTTATAGACAACAAAACTAGGATAACAATAAATAAAACAAAAACAGTAAAAATTTTAGATAATAAAAATTAAAATGGATCAGAAAGTGTGTGTGCAAAAAAATGCAAACTTCTTAAATTGTTTAGTAATTGCTTCTCATGTAAAAGCTTTTCCATAGCTCGTTTATAGTTTCTGCTGCTAAAACTGTAAGGTTGCAAAAGTCTTTATCCCCCCAGCAGAAAGAAGAATGTTATTGGGTGGCTTTTAATTTTACACTGTGGAAAAATTTAATGCAACAATATTTGTAAATATTTTATTTATTTTTATTTTGATCAAATAACTTATATTTTTTTGTCTTTTCTTGTTGTTAATATATTATATAAAATTGGACAATTAAAAATTATCAGGTTGAAAAATCCATTTAACTTCTTTATTTTAGTTAAGCTGGGCTGCATAGTGGTGTGTAGGTTAGCATTACAGCCTAACAGTAAGAAGGTAGCTGGTGTGTGTGACTTCTCACTGGGTACTCTGGCAGCCTCCTGCCATCCAGATATGCCTGCTGGATTTGATTGCCCTCTTAAAACATTTCTTTGGTGTGTGTGACTGGTTCTTTGTCTCTCTGTGATGGACTGGTGACCTGTCCACAGTGTTCCTCACTTCTTGCCCAATAATTACTGGAATAGGCTCCAGCTACCTGCAATCCTGAATAGACTTAAGCGGTATGGAAAGTGAATAAATGAATTCACATGAACTATATTTAAAAAAAAAACATGAATAAAACACCAGGGTTCCTGTCACCAATGAATAAATCAGAAGTGCTATCATTTTATGTTCATACACTCTTCCTTCTGTCTGCTCAGCACAGTTTATCAGGCTGCCTCTGGTCTTTATTACAATAGTTTATCACAGTTGGATAGATGCATGATTATGTGTTTACATACTCTTCAGTACCCTGTGATGATTTGGTCTACTCAGCTATTCACTCAATGAGTTTGTTCGTGTAAAGAATATGAATAAGTGCCATTCTCCTACCATATAGCCCTAAATGTGATGAAATACGATGCAAGATTCAGCTCTATTTAGTATCCTGAGGGAGCTCCAGTTTGCCAGAACAAGACCGAAAACAATCCAAATGAGTGACAAGCACATTACGGCCTTGAAACAGCAGTCAGCTATCATTTTCAAGTAATCGTTGAATTTATATTTTCCGCAATAAGTAATGAACTATTCACGACATCATTTATAAATTTTAACAAATTTATGTGAAAAAATAATTAGACCAGTAAAACCTCATATCAGCACATAATTTAAAAGCAGCTGACAGCAGCAGCAGTGTACCTTCTGACTGAACTGAAGCAGTGTCAGCACTGGTAGAGTTGTGAGGTCATATGAAGTTTTCTCTAGTATTATTTGGTTACTTCAAAATCAAATTTGGAGTTGTGTTGTTTAAGGAATTAAAAAACAGTGCAACAGGAATTTATATTTAAGAATTCTGTTGATATAGACAGTGTCCACATAGCAAAACATATGTGCACCATTTATGGCACACATCTGTTTGGCCCATTTTTGGTCTTAAATTACAACATTGAACCTAACTAACTACTAAAATTCACAAGAAAATTTCTGTAATCAATGTTCAAGTCAAATCCTCACATTTAGACTGTTTCTTGTCCACATATCATTTGCTATAATCAATGCACAAACCATTGCAGAAATGTTAGAAGAGGCCTTTGTAACTTCAAGACTAGACTATTGTAATTCCTTATTTATGGCCTGTCCCTATGCCCTAAAACGTCTCCAGCTGATCCAAAATGCAGCAACGAGGGTTCTGATGAGAACCAGCAGAAGAGATCATATTTCTCCAGTTTTAGCATCTCTAAAATCAAGCTTAAGACCTTCTTTATTAACAAATCTTATTGTTAGGGATAGTTGAGCCATATGTAAGTGCATTATGGGGGGACATCCCATAATGCACTGAACTCTTTTACACTCTCTGCTTATCGTCCTTGTATTGATATGACATTTTTAACCCATTTATCCTTTTCTGCAGGTCTTGCTGGAAAAAAAAGCTGCAGTGTTAATGTTGTTTCAGTGTTAGTCTGTATTTCCTGTCCTCTCCATCCCATTCAGTTGAGGTGGATGGCTGCCCTCCCTGAGCCCGGTTTTTAAAAGGGTATTTTCCTTCCCACTGCCGCCTCATACTTGCTCAGGCTGGAGATTGGATGAAGTCAAGATTTGATGCAATCTTATGGTTTTCCTATTTGAATTTGAATGAACTAATATCTGTAAAATATTTGATCTACACAAGAATTGCCAGAGTCATTACTGAGCCACAACGTTTCAAAGGTAGCCAAGATTATGTATACAGGTTTCTGCTATCTAAGTGAAATGGTGCTACAGGCCCTGTAAAATGACAATATTTCAGGAGGAGGTCTAGAATAGAAAACTCATTTTTCACATGAAGAGAGCATTTTCTGTTGAAAAAATGACAGCTCCTATTCAGATGTTCCTGCAAACTAAACCTGTCACACAAACATTCCTCTAAAAGAAGATGGATCAGGATTTGGATTCATCAATTAACCTTGACAATACAGTGCAAAAACATGTTTCTCCTTTTTTATTGAAACTAAATTTAAAACTGTGAAAACTTTAAAACTGTGAAAACAGCAAATAAAAAAAAATGTAATAAAGACAGAAATTGCAAGTGAGGAATCATAACATTGTTATTAACATGTCTTTAGAAATCATATGTTTAGTTAAAAATACTGCTTAACTTTAAGGAGAGTGTGAAACAACTATCTGTTAAAAATACATGTATTTGCCTTTCCATTTTTTGTCAAGCAGTTTTAAGGCTAAAGTATTAAGTTAATTTTGAATTTGCTTCTCTTAAAATCATTTCCCAGATGGCAGCAGAAGGCAGACCTTTTTCAGGGATTCTACATAAATCTTGCCTTCTGCACAGTTCACATTTGATAGTCATTCTCTTCATGATATTTGAGACTTATAACGTTTTTAAAACTCAGTCAAGAAAAAGAAAAGATGAAACAATGCACCATGGGTGATGACTTCTTCACAGCTGATTGATGAATTAATGTTGGGATTCTGGTGGTAAAGTATCTTCAGTTATTTTGTCTAGAACTACATCTTACAAAATGTGTAATCAGCACTGATGAAGAGTTTTGTTTTTCCAACCCAAATGAGACCACTCCCTGATGTATTTTTTGTCAGCATGTTTTACTCTCCTTCAGCTGAGTACCTGATGACAACCTTAGTCACTTCAAGCTTTGCCACCAAAGAGAAATGAACTATTTCACATATGGTCATGCAGATGGGAACATAAATTTGAGGGACAAACCTACTTTGTGCAAAGACACAACTGATCCTTATAATCCTAGTTGACATTAAACCAAAGAGACATAAAAGCCACAGATTTCCCGTTTCTCTCTGGGGATTTTTGGTCCGTTAAATCACTACATATAAACTGGAGCTCTCTCAGTTTATATTAACCCTGACCCTGAAGTCTTTACTCTATATTTTTGGTTTTGTCCTTTATAATGGTCCTGTTTATATTTCTAACTAAAAATGACATTTCATGACGAACTAGGAACATTTCTGCAGCAAATCTGACTCATTTTCACCTCAAACATTCATCAATAGATATTTCAGCTGATAGCCACTGTGCTGATCTGTATGCTCTTCTTGTGCAGCAAGGTCTACCATAAAGATTTAAATGCCTCTGATTAATTGATGTGGGTTTGCACCAGCTCCTGAGTGAGATGGGAGTTTGTGCGCTTGCTGAATTATTCAGGTCGTCCTAAAAGCATGTCAACTCAATTACATAGACTTTACTAGAAAAATCATGTCATGTCTTACTATCTTAGGAATAACATCTCAACTCGACCTCTTCAGTTATAGAAGTTGAAAGCTTTCAATGCAAAAAACTGAATTCAATTAGAAAATTGTTACTTTGGATGATTGCGAAGGTTGAGGTCAGATATATTCATTACAGGTCTTATGTAATGTATGCAGTCATGTCTTTATTGAAATCCAAAACATCGATACACCTTTGCTTTCCTTTTCGGGATATGTCAGATCAGATTATTTCTTTTGCTGAGTCATTAATGAGGAACAAATTAAGGCCATGTTTACCGATCCCATTTTACAGATTATAGGCAATGTTTTTAGACTCATCCAAACAGAAAAGACCTGATATTCATTGGTTTTATTTATCAAAATGAAATTTAATTTAAACCTAATCTAAAGTTGCATTTAAACACAGCGCAGTCTCAGCTGTACCTTATGTCATGGCTTTGATATGAGAAAAATATCAAGCTCCTAATAATGCTATATGAGTCAATATCTTGATTCTGCAGCTGCTAATGGTAATTTGATATGTGTTAAGTTCAGTAAGACTGTCTGCTAACATCAGGTTAAAGGTGTTTATTGTTTTTTAGTTGTTTTTAGAGGTTGAGTTTATGTTGGAATTTGCAACTTTTGTTAATCTTGCTTGGCTCAGTCCCCCTGTATGAAAACAAACAGTTATGGTAAGTCTGAAACTCACCAACAGTGGTCAAACATAGAAAAGATTTAAATCTCAGTCAAAAAACATCACATTCATATCATGCCTGAGGCAATTTTATCTGAAGATGTTTTATTAATATTTTTCAGTTGACATTATCAGCGAAAACGAACACTGAATATGAAAAATCATATCCTGAAAATGGTACGTAATAGTTTTAATGAAACAGCATGGCATCAGGAGAAAAAGAGGTGAAAAAAATCACAGATCAAAATCAGAGTCTACCAAACACGTCTGTCCACAGTTTTATTTGACTGTATATACATTTTCTCTGTCTAATGCTAAGTTGACAGGTATAATGGGTAATAATGAAGACAGGGTCAAGGACTATTATTCCTGTGGAGTTGGAGTATGAACTTTTGGTCAGAATTTGCAAGTCAGCCACAGCATCGATGTAAAGTCTGAGGGTAAAAATTAATGTGGTTTGCTTTGGAAGATCAGTTTTCACAAAATAGGGGTTTGAGGAAGAAGAGCTGTTGTTCTCACAGTGCACTTAAATTTCAATCTGAATTAGTCACATTAGGAGGAGAAGTAATTTGGGAAATTAATGGGTAAGGGGGTGTCTGGCACATGCACCTGGTATATGTTGCCACTCAGCTGGATGTGGACGTGGTCTCAGGAAAAGAGGGCAAAGCAGGCAGAGAAAACAAAGATATGCAAGAGAAAGGAAAAGTCACACAATTGGCTCTCTGCAGAGAACGATTTCCAGCTCGCCACGGTAAAGCTTCCCTCCATCAGAGAGGCTCATGATGCTCTCCTTGTAACCCTGCAGGCTCTTCGCATCCATCTCCTGAACAAACAATAAGAGGTCAGCATGGTTATATTCTAGTTATCTGTATGGGATCTTGGTTTTATTGTACCCTTGTGGGGTTAGGTGCTCTGATAAAATGCTTGGTAAAAGGTTAGCTTTACAATATCATAAATACAATTTGCAGAAGATCACCCTCCCTCTGCTTCAGTCCCTCCCTGAGCTCACTATATAATTTATTTATTTATTCTTTTGCACAATCTTCTTTTTACAGTTGGTCTCAGTAAGAGAGAGTACATAGGAGAGCAAACAAACACTTTAAACAGCACAATTTATGGGGAGTAAATAGAAAAAAAATAAGGCTCAGCTTAAGGGATAAAACTGTACATCCACAACAATCTGTGGTAGTTAATGTTGTTTGATGTACCAGTCAGTATGTTTTTAAAATAAAGTTGGACATTATTTAAGTATGATAAGCCTGGAAGCAAAAGCAAAGGAGCCAGGAATTCATTTTCATAATGAGGACTGATTATTTAATTCCAAGTGAATCTGTTTAACTTAATCTAATCTAAACTTAATCTGCTGCTGTTCTTTCTGCTGTATGTACACAAGAACCATATGAATACAAATGGACCTTATTATGAATGTTTTTATTTGTCTGCGCTTTGATTTGAAAAGCATCCTCTCCTTTTTGCTTTGCTCTCTGAACAGAAGTAAAGACTGATTTCTCTTGGACCTGTTAAACACATCCTGGAACAAAAATGACAAACAGTTAATCGGCTTGGATCTGGTCCTGGTATCAGTAAAGCTTTTGATCTGAACTTTTGTCGTGCTGAGAACTAGAGCAGTTATACTTATGTAACACATGCAGCTTGCTCAGTTATACAGGATAGCATGTGGTAAAGGAATGCTAGCTTTAAAGTACTTTCAAGCTTATTATGAGCAGAAGTGACAGCAGAGAAATTGGATTATGACCCAAATGTCTAAAACAAACTTGCATGTGATTCGGAAGCATTGCATCTACTCACATAAAGGATGTGAAGTACTTCTAGTGAAGCTCATAACCTTCTTACCTTCTTGTTTGTCTGGTAAAGATCACGCAGGAGAGCCTCCAGCTCCTGCTCATCAATGTAACCGTTTCCATCCTGGAAGAGGTAAACAAAGTATATGAAAAGGTACATGAATGTTAATTGTCTCTTTTTTAATTAGCAAAAATTTAGAATGGTCTGAAAGAAAAGCTGCTGGGATGGGCTTCATGACGGATGGGTGAATGACTGTTTCCCCCTGCTCCTTCATTCAGTATTTAATGGCAGCAGTCATGAATATATCAGCCAAATGATTTTAAAAAGACTTTCCATTCACAACTCTAAGAAAAGGTTCAGCTTTAAAGTCAGTATGGATCCTCTTTTCTAATTATTGAGCTATGGTTTGTCTCGATGTTCATAAAGTTTTGGGCCATAAGACGAGTCCAACTTATTGGAAATTTGCCTTTGGCAGGAGGAATAAGGCTGCGATCTGTTAATATGGGCTCAGTATCAAGATGACTTCAGAGCTTTGTGTCTTGCCAGTCTAATTTTTTTTCAATTTTAAAAGATGTGCTTTGATGTTCACATAACCAGATTTAAGTGTCCCAGATCCTGGGAATAAAGTGTAGTCTATTTATTTTCCCTTTGAGGATGAAAGAATTATGTGGGAAGCAGAGAAATGTTAGGTTGAGTCTCTCTAAACTGCATGCCATCTTGCTTTTCGGACCTTTTAAAATCCCTGCACAGTTTGGGGCTTTGGCCCTGTGAGTCATGTTAGTATTCAGCTGACTGGACAAACTTTGCCCTGCATGCGCGTGATCTCTCAGCAACAGTGACAACAGCTGCCTGTTTTGCCACTGCAGGGGCTGAGCTCATGACAAAATAATGAAACTAATTACACACATAAATTGAAGTGTTCCATTCACTGAGGGCATCCACATGAATTGACTGCAGTGGCTCATGTATGATTAAACACTCAATTCTGTCCTCTGCAAATAAGCGAGAGAGAGAGAGAGAGAGAGAGAGAGAGAGAGAGAGAGAGAGAGAGAGAGAGAGAGAGAGAGAGAGAGAGAGA
>JBAMIG010000010.1:4726459-4744816 GCA_037177335.1 Kiunga ballochi | reverse complement strand
AGTTTTCTGTTAAATGCAAGACATGAATATGCACGCAACCTTTCCCAATAGCCTCATCTGCAGTGATGAGCTGGACTGCTCTAATCAGAATCCATGCTTGTATTTTTTGCTGGTTTGGGTATCTGTATTCAAGTGTCAAATCATGAAGCTGAATCAAAGATAACAGTTTGTAATATATTGTTATCACACAGCACAAAGTTATAATGTGGTCATTATTAGTCCTGCAGTTCCATCATGGTTTTACTCATTACTGAATAATAAGTTGAAGTTGGATTTAAAAATCATCATATGCATAAAACTACAATTAACATGAAGAAAACATCATAGCTTACTTCAGAAACTATTAAACATTGATTCAACTTTTCTTTTTTTTCTTTTTTTTTGTTTTTGTGGATTAGGCCAACTCCATGATAATGTTGTCCATCCAGTTAAGCACACAAAACTTGTTGATAAAAACTTGATGGCCCAATGAAATATATTTACTTGAATTATGTTTGATGGCCCATATGGGAAAAAAACTGGAACCAGATTTGATTCCTATAAAAAACACCGTAAAAGAGAAGTATACACCTAAATGACTGAGTTTAAATTGCTGCTGCAGATCACCAGCCAGACTCTTCTCCTCTGTTGTTCCTCAGTGGTGGAACAAACTGCCAAACTCTGTCCGGTCTGCAGAGTCCTTGTCTACTTTTAAAAGCAAGTTAAAGACTCACCTGTTCAAAGTGCATTTCGGCACTTAGTTTAGCTGCTGTATCTGACCTAGCTTTACACAGCTCTTTACTGATGATATCGGATGACGAATGGAAAAAAAAAAAAATGTACGCACTTCAGGACAACACCTGTGTCCTACAAGGCGATAGCTTTGCCCAACCAGACTTGCGGCAGTCTGGCACCTATCTATTCTGTTCCCTGTTTTTTGATTTCATGCTTGTGTTGTTCTCTGATGTACGTCGCTTTGGATAAAAGCATCTGCTAAATGCCTGTAGAATAGAATAGAATAGAATAGATCCTGCCATCTGTTCACTACATAAAAAAATGTATATGCCCCATTTCAGAGTTAAACATGAATTTTTTTTTTATTTTGATGTTATATTTTTGGGTTTAAAAAAGCCATTGATGCACAATGTCCTTAACTTGCAGGGGCCTGCCATAGGACCATTGTATGTGTAGGTTTTAATATGATACTTCTTTAAAGGTGAATGTCAAATCTGAAAGAAAAGGCAAGTTTATTTGTAGAGCACCTTTCATGTTCAGGACTATCCAAAGTGATTTACATTGAAACAGTAAAAGCTAAAAGAAGAATAAAAACAGGAAAAAAAAAGCAACAGGCTTTTCTTTTTTCTGTGCAGACATTTATTTGACCTGAGAACAATATAAATAGGTAGTTATACATCATACTACTAATATAATAACGCCATAATAAAATATGTGTATTTATGTTTTTTTTAAACCAGATTAATAGTAATTTTAAACAAAAGCTATTTTCTGAGGAGAATGTGGTTATTGCAGTGTGAGTGCACTCGGAGAATGAATCAGGACAACTTATAGATGTTTTAACAAGTAATAAAACATTCAATGACTGAAATTGCTGCCACTGAAGTAACACAAGTTGTGCAACAACAACAAGGAAATAATAAGGAACAGCATTTGCTGCGTTGTAGCAGAGCTAACAGCCCACCAAAAACTGAGTCAGCATTTCTAAAGCCACCTAGATCCCTCGGGCTCATAAAGCTCCAAACATATAATAAACAAGAAAAACAATTTAGCAGATGTATTGTGCAGCTCCCATCTAAGCCAGCTAGCTGTTAATGTGGAAAATATGACTATTAACTGAACCACAGCTCTACCACCCTGAGCTGTTTACACAGGCACAGGTGTGCCAAGCCTAGCCTCATTTTCCTAGGTCAACGATGGG
The DNA here is from genome assembly GCA_037177335.1 of Kiunga ballochi. Lineage (NCBI taxonomy): Eukaryota > Metazoa > Chordata > Actinopteri > Atheriniformes > Pseudomugilidae > Kiunga > Kiunga ballochi. The sequence continues at coordinate 4,742,901 of JBAMIG010000010.1, read as the reverse complement.
CATCATTATTTGAAAAATAAAGATTTGCATATTTATAACTTAAGCAAAAAGGGCAGCTTAGTTAAACACCTCAGTCATCCAGATGGCTGTAAAAGTAACTGTTTCTTCACACTGTTAGTACAAAAGCAGTTTCACACCCAGAAACATTACTAATTAGCTTAATTTCTACTTCATTTGGTTAAATTAAAACATATTCCTGATCCAGCAAAATCAAAGTCAGGATTTTATTAGTATTCAAAAGTAATGTCCTCATGCCTGACACTGGCTGTGGTTGTCATTACAAAAATGTAACTGAGAACGTTGCAGGATAGATGATGAAAGGAAGCAAAATACACTGATAACTGAAAGCCACTGGAAAGTTGGTAAGAGCTTTGATTTGTAATATGTAGAAGATATGAATTCCCTCTTTGAAAAGAGTAGTACCTACCTTATCATAGTATGTGAAGATGGAATTGAACTGCTCAGAAGTCAACTTGACACCCTATAAAAATAGATTTTATTTTATTTTCAGGATACGAGGTGTCACAAACAAGCAGTCTGTTACAAATGTAAAATATATGCTAGGGGAGTTTTATTCTGCATGCTGCATATTTAAGCGTTTATGTACCTGGAATTTCAGAAGGAAATTCTCCTGAACAGGAAGAAGTCTGTGGAAAAGGTTGACTTTATTAGCAGAAGACACAATAGTTGTTAAATTATTCAAATCCACCGACAATAAACATCAGAAGGAAATATGCTGTAACATTTATTTTGTGCACAGAAGTAAAAAATATTGCATATTACCTTGCCATCTCTGAAAGGCCCAGTTTCCCATCTCCATTCAGATCAAACATCCTGAGCTACAGAGAAAGAAACAAGACAGAAATGAGGGGACAGAGACGGAAACTGAAAGAAAGGTGTTTTATAAGCCCATGCCCTCCAGGATTTCATTGGCAGAAAGCTTGAATTGGTAGATAGAAGTTTCAGCCTTTGTATTATATCTAAAAGTTATTTAATATTTCTGTCCATAAACCTTCCAAATATGCTAAATTTCTTTAGCAACAACAACCAAAAAATTGTGTTTTTCTCTATTTAGGTGGTAAATTACATCAAGGAAAAAAACATGCATAAAAAAGAGCATGTTTGTGTGGAGCATGTTTTTTGTGTTCTCTCTGGGTTCTCTCGCTTTTCCCCTGCTTCAGAGACATACATGTTCACCATATTCTTTATTTCTCTGTATTGACCCTGCTATGGACTGGGTGTACCTTGTCTTTTATAATTGAATAGAATCTCGTTTCTCAGTGACTTTGAAGAGGACTAAGTTGTACAGCAAATGAATGAATGAAATAAACATACACATCTTTTTTATAACTCCATTTCCCTCCAGTGCTTTTATGCTGGAACAGAGAGCAATTCTGGTCTGGTCCATTTAACAATCATAACTTAAGCATGTTCCTTTTGCTTGTTTTTGTCATTATGTAGTGATTGTCACTTATGAATGCTGGTCATTATGTTGGTTGTTATGTATGAAATGACATTAAGAACAACTCCAGAGTCCGTGTCACCATTTTAATGACTACACTATGCATTTCCTCCCCAGCTTATCTAAATGCTTTAATTAAAATTAGCCTCAGTAAAAACAGGTTCAACTAACAACGTCTGACAGGTGCTTGTGCCTGAGCTGTGGGAGATAAATAGAGAAATCTCAGTGGATTTAATTCAGTAAAGCAACTGCGAAGGAACAATAGCTCCTTTTCTAAGAACTGAGGAAACTGCCTTAGCAAATCAGGTCAGCTCAACTCCAGAGTTTCCAGAAAGAAACAGATGTTAGCACATCTGGGCTTTGGTCAGATGACCTGCAGGACATGATGGAGCACGACCACTCAGCCGCACAGTGCTGCTGCCACCGACATGGCAGAACTCTGAGGTCCTGCAGATCAACGGATGTAATAGATGCAATTTACTTTATTGGTTCATTGGTTCTCAGTGTTACTGTAGGCTTCACTGATATATATGCAAATACATATAAATAAAAAAAATCTAATCCTTATGTGAGTAATTTAAGTAACATAAAATCTGTGCAGCATTCTTTGTTTGTGTCGGTGTGACAAAACAATCTTACAATGGTCTGTGTGTACTCCTGCAGCTTCTGATCATCATAGTGCCTGTTAGCTTTTTCCAGCAGGTCTGACAGAAAGCCCTGAAAACGGAGATACACACAGGCTTATTAAAAGGAAAATGGAAATTTCACTGCATGATTGTCATATGTACCATATTTTATACTAGAATTGCAGATGTAGGTTATCATATGTGGATTCACATTATAATTATCAGTTTTTAAGCTGCAATAGCAGAGAAGATGAAAAGTCATTAAAATGTTTAAACAAAGGTAGTTTTGAAATACACATGATGGAGGCATCAAAAGGAAGGAAATGGGGTCAGTGACAGTGAATTAAGAGACGGTAGGAATGCAGGAAACACAGTGAGAGATAGATAGAGAGAGAGAGAGAAAGAGAGGAGGATGAAAATTAATTGAATGAAAATTAAGCATAGAAACACAGAAAAGTTTGATTACATGACAGGTAATTTTATGGGATATGTCGAGTAAAATAAGAGAAAGAGACCCAGTATCAAATGGTAAATATGCAGCCTTTTAAATAAGAAAGGGTAAAGAAGCTTTACATCATACTATCACTAGGGATATACTTGAATAAATGTTTCCACATCTGCTCACAATTATGTGGCAAGACGCACGTCTGGCATCTGAGATCTGTTCTGCATTTTCCCAAAGCTTCTGATAAGCTACACCTGAGTAACTCATCTGCATTTGCATCTGGTCAGTTGGGAGAACTGTGATTCTCAAAACCATCAGCGCAACCATCCAATCTGCACATGATTCGCTGATTCACTGTAGATGACCCTGATATCACTTAGCTCCCCAACGGAAACACCTCCTTTTACAGAATGATACAGAATATCCAAGAGGTGTTGAAGTGGATAACATTTGTGTAATCAGTTTTAGCATCTAAATTCTCATCTGACCGAAAAACCAACATGTGATTTTTGGGGAATTTCCTGTGGAGCAGCCACAATATTCTCCTGAGTCACCTAACTGGCTTCATCCACACATCGGCTCACATAAATAAATAAAAAAGGTAGAGCACAGCAAGTTCACACTGAATACTGATGTTTTGTTGTTTTGTTCAATTCAGTGGAAAAAAATGCTGCTTTGGCTTAGTCAGTGGATTAGCAGTTAACAGCTTATGTGACTCTTGTGACCGTCTAAATATGAAAAGACAAAACACAACACATACTGATGCTTCCACATTTCACAGTGTAACAGAGTGACTAACATCCAATCCTGTATGAAGATGCTAACCAAGCCCAGTTAATTGCACAGTGCAGCATGGTTCAGTTTTCTCTTGTACTGGAGGCAGGACTACATAAATGATGCCAACTGAAACTATTTATAGTGTTACCTCAGTGAAGGTTCAAAGCTACCTGATTAGAAACAAAGTGATGGCATGCAGATATTCCAGATAACGGATTGGATCAAGAAACATCACAGGAATCCTTACAGAGTCCAACGCCTATAAAGCAGTACGGGTATACGAATAATAATAATACATTGTTCTACATCTACACATAAATTTAGCATCAATCTAAAGGGGGAATATGGATCAAACAGTGATAAAACATTCAAAATGTGATTCAAGAATGAAAATGTGAAATTACCTCAGTTTTTATTATGCTGCCAACCTAAATGTCTCTGTATAAGTTGTGGTGTCAGGCTGTACTACCTTAGTCATCATAACTAAGTTGTAAAAACTATTTAATTTCTAATGTAAATAGACAAAGTGGTTTACACTATGTCCTTTAAGTCTACAAAAATAAATTGATTCCTTCAATCTACTTTCACTTGATGTAAACATACAGAATGTGTTTGTTCAAAGAACAGGTTGCTTTTCATTTAAATGTCTGACTGAGCTCAGGACAAAGATTATGTTTAGATGTTTTAGTTATGTTTTTGTGATTTAATGTTAGATTAGGATGTAATGTCCCGTATTGATTACCGGACCTGGAATCAAATTAAAATCTTATCAAGGTAGAATTTGGGAAACATTAGATTGTTAGATAACTATGTAACTCATTAACCATGTAATTCAATCTCAGGATGTATCTTTTAACTATATGTTCTCAAAGAAGGTGCATGTAAACTCTTTGGATAATGAAATACCTTCTACATATATCAAACTGTGCAAAGCTGCACCATACAACAAAATGACACAAATCACCATAATAGTTATTTGTAAAGGGAGTGTTGTGATCAAGGTATAAAAAGCAGGCATGTCAGTCTCAAATACTTCCAGTTGGCTTTTTCCTGCAGTAAATCTGTCAGGAAAACATTGGTGAACTGGGTCGGAGGTTTAGGGAACCACATTTAGTGATGGATACATTGCAAATGTTAGCAATAATAGAATCTCCTTCTGAAATGATTGACAATGCAGGATGTGATGGTATTGTGTGCTAGAACAGTCCATGTTCACAGAGACGGGTATTAGGCTCAAGGTGCACGAACCCCTTTTACAAAGATAATGGATATTTGAGACACCAGTGATGAAAAAGCCACAGGCACGAATCTAGATGAGAAACAGAAATGTGGAAAAAGCAATCTGATCAGAGGACTCATTCTTCCCCATCCTCTTGTCACATGGTTGAGTACATGTGTGGCATACTCAAACAGATTGGTCCAGGCCTGAATCCTGAATGCTTTACCCTCGCAGTGATGGGATGCAGTGCAGTTATGCTGGAGGGGCGTTATGCTGGGATGGCTCGGGTCACTGCAAATCAATACATGTTGCTGTCATGATGGGAGGAATTTCCTTGAGGATGATTGTGTCCATGTTCACATGGCACAGAGCTGGGGTTGGGGGTGAGGGTGGGGGTAATGGTTTGAGAATTATTGATCTACTTTTCAGTTTATTTGCCATGACTACTGATTGGTGCTAGTTTATATTGCACACACAAAGGCTGCTCTTCACAAGAACAGCAAACATGTTCTTGTTCTTAGAAGGGGCAAGAAAAAGAACAAAGTTTGTTCTACCTCTCTTTCGTTCTTTAAGAAAACATGTCTGCAGAGGGGCAGGTTTCTGCACAAAGTAGTGTCTATATCTTCAAACACAACATGTAGTTTGTGGCTTTTTGTACTTCCTTACTGCCTCACCATGGCCTACCTGATACATTAACATCCAGGTTCCCTTTTGTTTCCAAACAATAAAACAACAGAAATCACTTATCTGACCAATCACACAAGAAAAACCTTTAGGACCAATATGCCACCTCCACAACTAGAGCGTATTTCTCTGTCCCTGACAAAGTATGCAACAACCTTCAGAAGCATAAAAAAACCAAGTAAAAAATAACTTTAAAACTATTGTGGTGGAAATTTGTGGTAGCGATCGCATAGTGACAGCATTGCATCTGTAATCTTATCTAACAGAAGTGTCTTATTTATCACATTACAAACATGGTGGAAATGGATTGAAAGCAAAATGGTAATATTTCACACAGTAAACTGGATAGGTTTAAGAAAAAGTGTAATATTTTCACTATGATATTCCCTGGAAAAAGTTTCCATTATACAAGGTGTCTGTGTTTTTAAGGCTTTTCAAAAACTTTCATTTTTCTGCTTTTTTATTTAGTTTAGTTTGAAGAAAACCAGTTCCATCTGCAGATAAAAACAAATACTGATACCTTATTTTAATCTGTTTGGCACTTCTAGCATCATAATTAAGAAAATGACATCTAATAGATCAACTAAATGTCACATATAAGCTTGTAGTTTGCTCCAAAATGAATAGTCAGCACTAAGATATTTACAGATTCATTATTCCTGGATCAATAACTCATAATCTAAATGTTATTAAAGCAACAAAGCATGGAGAATAAGCCACAGTACAATTTAATAACTACGTCCTGTCCACCATGGATAAATAACACAGTGTTTAGCTGGCTACAAGTCGAGAGGGACGATGTATCTACATGTTGTGTTGCGTAACAGGAAAGCTCTGCCGCCTCTGTTGTCTGCCACATTAAATAAAAACCAAAATACTGTAGTTTATTTTTAGCTACTTCTAAATTTTTACATTCTTTGAGAATTTCCAATGACGTTGTGAGTTATTCGATTGTGAAGTGTGAACATCCTGTTGAGTGTCATGAAAGAAAATCAATGTATCCCAAACCCACAAAAGCAAAATTGTGATTGTAAAACACACACAAGAGAAAATGTATCTATAATACCAGTAAACATAATTATTACTGCAGAGTATTTTGTGCAAACAAAAGGGACACTTCTTCTCCTTTACTTCTAAACTTTCACCATAATCTACCTTCATATTTAGTTTTCTTAGCTCACTCTTGGATATAAAACTCACATGTTTTACTTAAATGTCTGCTTTTTGTAAGCACATACATGTATAATGGTTTCCTGTAAGAAAAGAAGTGACTAATTATGACACAAAAACATGTAGAGGAGGATTTTCACCTTCCTTCCTTTCTTTTTATTGGTGCAAACAAAACAACATGTGAATGACAGATATAAATGCAAACTTACACACAAATGAAAGCATTGTGAATTCACTTAATATCAGTGGATTTAAACACGTCACTGCATCTGATAGTTACAGCTTAGGGTTTGTACTCTTAGTGTGCGTGTTGATGAGCAAATGAAAGGGAAAAAGGAGAAAAAGAAGACAAAATATAAGCATGGCTGTATAAGAAGGTGGATAGATAAATAGGCAGATACATAATTTAATGTTTATAACTTTTTAAGAAAAGCTTTAACATGGTTGTTTCATGAGATTAATAATAAATATTACATAACTGTTTTTGCAATGATTGATTTGACTGGATTGATGATAATGACACTTTTTACCTTCAGCTCATTTGCTTCGATGTAGCCGCTGCGATCTGTATCATATCGCCGCCATGCCTGAAAGAGATCAGGAAAATAAAGAGACATCAATTTGAAAGCTTTTTCATCACAGATGCAAAAAGCACACAAAAGCTCCTTCTCCACAGTGATTTACATCTTCCTCCCACTAACAAATCTTCTCTGATCGACCCCCTGTTTGCTCTTTAGACTGTGCAAAGAGTTTGTCTTCTCTCTGGTGCAGAGCAAGAATGGTTGCAGAGGGATAACCTGGAAAGCCTGGACTATCCCTGTAATCACACGGCTTTCAATACAATCCCATCCGCCCACATGCAGAGCGCTGGGTTACGAGAGCCAGAGAAAGGGATGAGGGAGAGAAAGAGAGTCAATTTAATGAATGTTTTAATCTAGCAGCTGTCCCTGTCCAAAGAAGGGCTCCTTATCAAAGATGGATGGCCTCCCCCCTTCCTCTCTTGCTCCTCCTATGGGCTCTGCAGAGTGGAGCTACAGTGGTATAATCCATTATATATGACTCTGAAAATAGAAGTTTCTGCTTCCTCATTCTAACCCTTTTAAACTTCTCCTTCGGCACCCCCTTCAACAAAGATGGATTAATCCCCCTTCCTTGTTTTATGTTCTCAAATGCTGGCTCTCAACTCTTGATTGACGTTTCATTTGTGGCCTCTCTATTACTACTGCCTCTCATTTGCCCTCTGTATGCCTCCGTCTCGCCACACCATCCATTTCATTCTTTTTCCTTTCCTTGTTTAATTATTCCATCTTAATATGACACAAGAAGAGTTTCTTCCCCAAATGTCTTGTAAATACTCCTCATCTCCTCCTCCACTACATGGTTGATCAAACCAGGACCGTGTCCTCTCACTGCTGCTCTGCATCCTTTACACAGATTACTGCAGAGCTTCCTGGTAAAACTTTTTCCTGGTGAAATTAGAAGATGACACAGTTCTCCTGTTTCTACTCTCAGGGCCAGAACAGCATTATGCCTCAACCCTGCAGGATTTGTGGACAGACATGACTGCTCGGCTTGCAGATGAACATGGATAAAGGAACTGGTGCTGATATTCTACAAGCAGCGGGATCTAGCTGCAGCAGTCACCAGCATCATTCATAGTAGGTCTGTAGAGATGATGGTTCACCACTTCTGCGAGCAGCAGCTAAAAGGATCATTCAGGACTCCTCCCATTCCCTGTTTCCTGCTTTCCAGTGGCTTCCCTCTGGATGTCGCCTCCACTGCCCCAACGTGCAGGAAGAGAAAACCTTTGTTTCCAGGATTACTGATTCCAACTCCCATTTACCCCCATTTCCCCACTATGTCCTATTTGCCCTATTACTTACACACCATTCACTACTGCTAACTCACAAAACTGTTTTGTATATGCGCACAAGTTACCTCAGTCTACTGGATCGTCAAAGTTTATTTCTATTATTGCTGCTTTTATATCTGCTTAGTTTATTTTATTCTATTAAATATTATTGCACATTTGACTTGTTTATCATATTAAATCATCATGAAGGATATACTTATGAGCACGTTGTGAGACACATTTTGGCCTATTATTATATTATATTATATTATATTATATTATATTATTATATTATTATTTTCTTAATTTCAGTTTTTATGCCCCATTTGATTTTTTGATAAACTTATATCTACTCTGTGTGCCACCAATGGCCCCTTTGAGAAAAATTTTATTTTTTAATTATATTTTAACGTAATTGTTTTTGGGTTTTTTTGTTTGTTCTTTTTGCTAATTGGTTTCTAATTCTTTTCATTATTTTAATACAGTAGATCCAACATGAAGTCTGCCATTTTCTCTTACTGTGTCTCCCAGAAGTATTTGGAATAAATTATTTCTTTTCTCTACAACCTTTTTAGAAGGTCTTCTTACTTCTCTGCACATTTTTTATTCATTATTCACAGCAGCACTCAAACTTGGGACATTTTCATATCAGTAGTTTCTTGAAAATCCAACCTAACTGTATGACAGAATCAGAAACAGGAAGTCCTTCTTCTTTTCTTTAAACTATTAGTTATGAACACATTAAGTTGTCATCTTTGTCTATTTGATTGCCTGAAAACTATTTATGGAACTACAGTATTTCCCCAGACATTAATGTCATATGTTATATGTTTAACTTGTGTTTTGTATACACAGCTGAATTCATTTAACAAACTTCATTAAAAACCTATAAACGAGACATCTTGGTGGATACCAAATTCTACTTGGCAAATATTTCATGTAAATTTATTTGACTAAGTTTAATTTAAAATAGTCAGCTGTACATTTATGTCACTTAACTAAAATATTCTATGATATTTATTGTATCTTCTCACAAACAAAATACAGAGATGTTTTGTTTTTAGAAGCAAATTTAAATAAAAATATTTCAAACTGTCCCTAAATTTCACAAGTTTTTAGTCCCTTCTCAAAATTTTATGTCACCTCAGCTAAATGCATTCTCCCAGTCCCATCTGAAAACAATATGAATAAAGTGGTAAAAAATTACGTGTTATTTTGTCCAGTTTTCACCAACAAGGGCCGACTGGAGAATGCTATACAAACATCACGCTGCACACAACCCTACTAAGAAACAACAGATGCATTCTTTGCAAAAATAGATCCTTTTACTACAAAGAATGGAATGGATGCTGGACACTGACGGAAACTTGCTATCTTACCACGATTTTAGCATGAAATGGAACTTTTTTTGTCACCCAAAACAATTCTTCTGCCTTAAATAATGCAAAAACCATTCTTGCTCTTGGTGAAAGAAGTAATCCTTCACTCCAATACTGTATCAATATTTCCAAGATTGTACATAGGGATTATTATAGGCAGTAGAAAATGGATGGATGGATTAAATCCTATTTTTTACATTTATTTCTCTTGCTATTCTTGTATTAATTTGTTTCTTCATTTGTTATTGTTTATTATTTGTTGAGTACTCAGTAAATAACTTTGAATTGATTGTAAAATGGAAAATATGTGTATTGTTTGTCCATTTCAGTTAAAAAAAAAAGTACCATCTGTAAACCAGATGTGACGTATGCCCCTACTTCTTCGCCGGTTTTGTGCGCTGAGCTTTTCCGTAGCAACCATGCGCGCTAAAATGTAAAAAACCATGAGAAGCAACCACATGTGTATCGTATTTTAGAGAAAAGTTATAAAATGTTCCCAAAGTTGCAGAGTGCAGACAAAGCTACAAAGCCGCACTGATGTTGTGAATTTGCTTGATTTTCCGTTAGTTGCAATCGCAACATTGCAGAATCCTTGGGGGACCCGATAGGTTCTTCTCAATTATACAGATTTTCAATTTTCTTTTCGGTTTACTGTTAGTTTTTACATTTTTTTAAGGAATCGGTCTGTATGGTTCACAGCACATGTTGCTTGTTTCCCTGTCATCTCCATTTCAACCATTTCATCTAAAACACCTCAGTAAAATATAACTAATCGATGCAGATGAAGGATTTGTAACAATGGTGGTTTTCCAACCATGTTGTGTTTGCTCAGTTATTTTCAGCAACTGGTTAACTTAAGTGACAAAATATTGGTCATTGTTAGCAAAAATATGTTGTAAACACTTTATTTTTAATGAAGTCTATACTACTAAATCTATGAGTAGCGGTGTAATTGCGACATCTGACCACAGGAGGGAGACACATTTCATTCATAAAGTTAAAAAGAATAATCTCTCATCTATTTCTTATGAGCGCTTCCCAAACAACTTTCTGATAACTATGTGACTCATTATGTTATACTAAGTTTCGAAACTGTAGTTATATAACCGACTTGAAAACAACACAAATTTTAAAAATAGATTTTTAATATATGAAACATATTGATATGTAAATATTTTGTTTAGAAGTTAACATTACTGCAGTGAAAATATCTGGAAATAACTAAAAATTATTTAAAGGATAAACTTTGCTTGGTTTTGCATATCAGCTAAAGTATCCATGTGATGGGTCAGGTGAGCTTGCTCCAGCTTGCCCCACTCTGAATAAGCCATACTAAAATAGTATTAAGGGGATTTATTATTTATGTTAATCTTAATATTTTAGGTTTTTAATTAAAAAAAACAAGACTTTATTTTTTAAGGAATAGCAGGAAATACAACACAAATATCGTGTTAAACTTGACTACATGTGTAATTCTCGCCAGCGACCACAAGGGGGCAGAGCAGTAATCACAGTTTACAGTTCGTAGCAGTTTAGCTAGCTGAATTTCAGTAAAAGCAAAATAAAATTTTGCTTTGAAAAATTGGGTAGCAAAATAAAATTTTGCTTTTATGATCCATAATGACTGTCTGTGTTCATTTTATAAAAATGTTATTATTTTAACTCTTCAGCTAACTGGTTTCACAATGAACTGTACTTTTAAACCGGAAGTACTGTCGGAAGTACATGAACTGTACTGTAGAGTCAGGTTGTGAGAAGGATGCGGTTACGGGTTATTTGCTAGTCATAAAAAATTTTCTCAGTAATTACAGCTGTTGGTTAACTTGGTTTTGATAAAAGTTTCCTGTTCATTCGTTTAACAGCAGTAGTTTCAAATACGATGCATTGTTTACAGAGTGGCAAAATTGGCTTTTGTAAGACCTTTATTTTTTAAATGGCAGGAAGTGTAACACACATCCAACTAATCTAATTTGACAAAATCTGCAATTACCATTTTGACCACCAGAGGGCAGACAGACAGTTATGTGATACTAGAATTTTTTTTCCTCCTCTTTGTGTTTTTTAGTGAAAATTCTGCATTGTTTACAATTCTGTTTCTTTTTTTTCTAGCTTTAGTCATCCTGTTGTTAGTAGGTATCCCCTCTAACTCAGAACGAAACAACAAAGAACATGTTGTAACAATGGTGGTTTTTCTAATCATGATGTTTGCAGTTATTTTTAGCAACCACCGACTGGTTAACTTAAGGGAATAAATATAGTCATTGTTACAAAAAAATATTGCAAACACTTTTTTATGAAGTCCACGCTAAATCTATGAATTTGATGTAATTGCGACGTCTAAAATGTGTTTCAGAGGGAAACACATTTTATTCATAAAGTTAAAAAGAATAATCACTGATCTATTTCTTATAAACGCTTCCCAAACAACTTTCTGATAACTATGTAACTCATTAAGTTTCGAAACAATAGTTACCTAACCAAGTTGGAAACAACATAGTAGAAATTAATATACTTGTATTGATATGTAAATATTTGGTTTAGAAATTAACTTTACTGCTGTTAAAAAATATGGAGACAATTAAAAATGATTTAAAAGATTAACTTTTCTCAATTCTGCATATCAGCTAAAGTATCAATGTGATGGACTGTCCATCGTGTACCTTGCTTGTTTAGAAAGGCTCCAGCTTCTCCCATACTGAATTAGACTAAGCCATACTAAAAAATATATTAAGGGGATTTATTCACTCACTATGCCTCTTTGTTCAATCTTAACATGTGTATTCTTTGTTAAAATGTTTTTAATTCAAACAAAAACAACTCAACTTTTGCAAGACATTTGTTTTAAGGAATAGCAGGAAGTACAACACAAATATCGTGTCAAACTTGACAACATATGTGTAATTCTCACCAGCGACCACAAGGGGGCAGAGCAGTAATCACAGTTTACAGTTCGTAGCAGTCTAGCTAGCTGAAAAGCAGTTTCATTTTATATTGCCTTTACGATCCATAGTGACTATATTTGTGTTCATTTTATAGAAATTAATTTTTTTTACTAATCTGCTAGCTTGTTTCACAATGTCCTGTACATTTAAACCGGAAGTACTGCCAACATGAACTGTACTGTAGAGTCAGGTTGTGAGGATGCGGTTACGAGTTATTTGCTAGTCATAAAAAATCTTTCTCAGTAATTACAGTTGCTGGTTCACTTGATTTAATTTATTAGAAATGTTTTTAATTAGCTCTTTGCCTGGTTCTTTCACAATGTCATGAGAGGAATGCGGTTGAATTGTTGATTTGAAAATCATCAAAATCTTTCTTTGTAATAACAGCTGCTGGTTAACTTTGTTTTAATAAAAGTTCATCATTTCTTTAATAGCAATGGTTTCAAATACGATGTATTGTGTTTACAAGAACTTACAGGGGTGGCATTTGTAAGACATTTTTTTAGCAAGAAGTAAATTATCAAAGTCGTTTAATTGACTAAATCTGCTATTTCCATTTTGACCACCAGAGGGCAGATTGATATGTGACACCGGAGTTCTGCTCTGATTTGCTGTCTCCCAACAGGATGTTTAACATGGTTAGCTTTTCATATTATACCTGAGGTCAATTACAGAAAACATTTTACCAGTCAAAACTTTGGACACACGCCTATTTGATTTAATGGGAGAGTGTGTCAAAGCTTTGTTTCCTTGTACAAAAAAAAAACATGTTAATGGTAAGATTTGCTTAAATCTTCCTTTAACTTAAAGCAGAATCAGTGAGTTTCTTTCACGCTAAAATCTACATTTTTTAAAATTATTATTATTGTGATATTGATCCTATTGGGTCTGAAATAAAGAGAAAGAGATGTTTTTACTCTGCTTGTCAGTAAGAGTACTTTCCTGCATTACAATCCCAAAAGAGCTGGGAGCCTGCACACTTGACATTTTTTTGGAGTAGAATTTACATCTAAAGTAATAAACATCAACCAGTACTGCTCACGAAACAGCAAGCCAACAGATCACATAAAATTAGCAGAATCACTCAAAGCCATACTTGCATTTTTTTTTTTTTTTTGCAGCTGCACCAAATATCGCAACTCCAAACAATTCCTTGTTTTCTGTTAACGTGCACATTTCTACTTTTCAATAAAATTATTTGTATTTTCCTTAGTTAATTCTTGTTCATTAGCTACTGTTTGTGTTCCCGTGGCAGATGATGAACTTATTTGTAGCACAACTTGCAGTTTACACTTCAACTAGCATGTGGCATTTTCCAAGTCTCAGCATCAGACATGTGCAGCCATGTGCAATGGTGAGCAGCAGTGTGCATCTTTTCATTCTACACTCATGTCACTAATTGCTGCACCTTCAACAACCCAGAGGGAATTAACCCATGAAATTAGCAAGTAGGTAAGAGTGAAAAGATGCAGGCTGTCCACAGACTGGTTTATGGTTTATGGTGAAAAAGATACTTCTGCTTAAAATAACCCAAACCTAACCAATGGACCTTGAGGTGCATGAATAAATAAATAAATAGGGTTACTCCATGAAAAGTTAAGAAACCAATCTTACCGCCATAAACTCAGCACTGGAGCTGACAAACTGTCTGAAGCAGAGCAGGAAGTTCTCTTCAGTTGGGAGAATCTGGGCCAGCTGCAGGGAGAAATGACAGGAGTGGTGAGAACAAGATGGTGGAGTGGATGTACTGGGAGAGAAAACTGGAGAGTGGTGAGCTTTTTGTCTGTAAAGCCTCAAAATAGGCAACTGAGGCATAAATAATACAGAGCCATAACCTCAGAAGCTGGGGCACGCTTAAGTTAAAAATGTTTAATAAATATAACAGTGATGTGGATGAAGGCTTAACAGTGGATTATCCAGCACATTGAGCCGATATTTCATTTTCCAAGCCAGCAGCAGATAATTGATACAGCAGAAACCCTTCTCACATCTGATTCCAGCTCGAAAATGGAAAATATCTCCCACTGATGCTTTGGAGGCCATCATGAGGATCGATCGCATCTTAAGCCTCTCAGAATGTGGTTCTGCTTCTGTAAAGGATTTTTTCCTTCACAATTTTCCCACAACAAAGAGCAGAAAAGCTTCCCTAGAGGTTTATTGTAGCTGGTTGTAATTTACTCTGGAAATTAAGTTTGTTCTGAAGACGAGGCAAAAACACATAGATTGTAGCTAAAAGTAAAAAATATGCAAACTTGAATGAGTTTACACCTGTCACATCAATTTCCCGATGTATCCTATTTTACCTCTTATACAAGGTCCCCAGTGTAGCTTATTGAGTAAAAAAGCTCCAAGCAGGCTAAACTGTATAAATATGCACCTGCAGGCATCCAGGAAATAACATGAACTGGGATGCAAATAAAATATTTAAAATTATACCTCGCATGAAGAGTTGTTACCTGAATTTGTTTTAGTCCTCTCAACAATGAACAGAACAAAGCAAATTCCTTCGTCCCGAAAAGTATTTTTTATATGGAGTAGTTAACATTTAAAGTGGTAAAACTTACAGCAAACTCTACAATAGCAGCTTCTTTTCATTGACTGGTTCCAGTGCTATTACCATCTGATTGGTTGGTATTTACTTATGGCAGTGATAGATGTATGTCACATCCAATAAGTGGTTCTAGGGTCTTTTTTTTAAATAATCTTTTGTGAGCAGGCGGGTACTTAAAAATAAAATCCATTCATCATTGAATTACTAAACTGGACGATAACATTAAAAAAAAAAAAGCTTTGCTTGATGCCTCTAATTGTGTTTTGCTCCAGTTTCTGGTTGCAGCATTTCTATTTTATTTGACAGACACAGATCAAAGCACATCTGCATTTCCAGCTGCTCTCATCTGCCTGCAACACATCTGGAAGAAAACGAGCCGTTTCAGGACTCTGCATTATATTACTGGATGTACAATGTGCTGTGGTGTATCTCCATCGCTATGTTGGAAAAGATCATAGGGATATTTTAAATTTGTCGTTAGATTGACGGGGCTTTAATGTTTACGTGCATTAAATAAGTCTTAGCCAGCTGGTTTCATGCTTATGACAGTTTCTAAATAGATGTTGCATCTTTTGGAAGCTCTTAGCAGGGAAGCTAACAAGTAAATTGATAGCAAACTGCAGATTTCCAATCATGAACTCACCTCTGACATCTCAATGCGTCCATCTTTGTTCTTGTCAAACTTCTGCATGAACTCCTTCATCTTTTCTCTGAAAATGGGGTTTGAAGGGTCCTAAAAAAATTTGTAAAAATAATGAGTAAAACCTCCATCATCAGCATTGATCTATGATGAACGGATCGTCCCTGAACTCACCACCCCAGCTCCTCTCCGGGCAGTCTCCAGTTCCCTGAAGAAGTTCTCCAGCTCCTTTCCCTCAATGTAGCCATTTCCTGTGGCACAAACAAACCACACCTTCACCTTCATCATTACATCATCTGAAGAAATAATCCTGATGCTAAAAGCGATACATTTGCAGAGCTGGTCACAGCCTTAAACGGATCCCACCGTGGCTCAATTTTGTCCTGGTATTGATTCAAACATACCTCCTCCTCCTTTCCTTCTAATAGCTTACACTATTGACTGACACAATGCAAAACTGATCACAGCCTAAAGACCGTATTCACAGGACTGCAGACCTGAACAGACTCAAAATAGGAAGTGTCTTAGATTTTTGAGGCTTCAGTCATTTTGCAGGGATCAATATTCAACAGGGATCTTATCAAGATACCCAACCTCCTGAGATACAGATAATGAACTTTTCAACCAGAATTTTTCTTTTTTAGATGAATGAGTGTGCTCGAGTTTGTTCAGTAGGTTGGTCACTGTCCTTATGA
>JBAMIG010000010.1:4693769-4717350 GCA_037177335.1 Kiunga ballochi | reverse complement strand
TAGTGTAAAGCGCTTTGAGTGGTCGCTAAGACTGGAAAAGCGCTATATAAGTATGAGTCCATTTACCATTTACCATTATTGGGACCAAACCCACCCTGCAGCACTCATATCAGGATCAAAATACTGTATAGCAGTGGCTGGCGCAATAGCCACCACAATATTCCTTACACTGTTATTGATCTGTGATGTGAAGTCTGTGAGTGGAGTAAATAGAACATTATGCTAGTATTGCACATCATGATCTAAACTACGAAAATAGCTGATCAAAATCAAATATAGCCAATTGCTTACTCTCAGGATTTAGGGATGGTCATTGACTGTATCACAGAAGTGTTAGACATGCAGCACTTATTAAACAAAATCCTATTTCAGCTGCACTCTTTCTGTTCAATTTAGCTTGTAATCTCATCAGGTAGATGAGAACTGCAGGGTTTCTTTATGAGTGCCTCTATGTAGCACAAGTGTCATCTGGGATTATTTGATTAGATGTTGCCACTACATAAATCCTGAAAAGGTGCCTTTAGGAGTAATACTATAGATTTTTATGGTGTCATTTGCTAAAGACATGCTTTTTGATCATTGTGGTGCTAGCCATTCTTTAAAAAAAAAAGGTAGGGGAGAGTGTAGTGAAATTCTGAAATTTACATTTCAAAACAGCAGTTCTTGAACCCCTCTCATTCCACAAACATTGGATTCAATTGTTTTTTTAATCAAATCTACCCTGTCTTTGAGATTCAAACCAATGTAAATTTTAGTTTCCTGACATGAGAGTTGCAGTAAAATTAAATGCAACTAGGAAATATTGCAGAACCAGAACTACTTTGTTTTAGGCACAAAATGTATTTGTTAAGTTTATAAGAAAACATATTCTGTTAGTGGATGAGGATTGATGTGAATACTAAACCTATCTGGAGTAATTTAGCTGGGAATACCACTATTACTGCTTACTATTGAAAACGGATGCTAAAGGCTGCGGAGCTGATTTGTGAACCTGGGAGTCCTGACAAAACTACAGAATATGACACCATTGGAGTGCAAACAGGCTTTTATATACATCCTGTCAGTGAAATAGATTTGAAACTTGTCCAAAGGTTTAGATAGTGTTACATCGATGACTACCAAACCATTTAGTACAGAAGTTACCCGTCAAGTTTTTTTGGTCTTAAAAAAGCCAAGAAAGTTAAATTCTACAAGTCTTAAATCAGCAAGAAATTTCACCAAATAAATACAAACTTCTCTACATGCTCTGGCTCTTACGCCTTTTTAATTTAACATGTTATCTTGTGTTTTTTATAATAACCTATACCATCAACATGAACCACTCACCATCTGCACATACTCTTCACCTTTTGATTACAGCTAAGATTTTCCAGAAATCACAGTAGGATGGAAACCTGTTTGTTTTCATACAAACAGATCTGAGACATGCTGCTACAGCTTAGTGATGATGTGACTGACAAGCCTCTGAAGGTCCTGGGTACGCTTTTCAGTGGTCTTCAGCACTTCCTCATGGTTCGCCTTCTCTTTGCTGTCATAATCTGTCACAACCTTGTTAGTGATGAGGGACAAACCCAAGACACGGATGCCACAGTGATGAGCCACCACCACTTCTGGGACAGTGCTCATACCTGGATAAGAGACAAAGGTAGGCTTTCATTTAGGTTTAATGATTTATTTTCATATGTCAGGCCTCATTAAATACGTCAAGAATAACTATATTAATCTCATTTTCTCATATGGGAAAAGTAGGATGTGTTTCGATGCATCTTATACTGTATGTAAAAGAGAACTTAAGGAGGATGTACTTTGTCATGTATGTGATTCTGCATGGATCTATGCAAATGTAAGGATGATTCTGTGCACATACAAATTTATTTGCTTGATTTTGTATTATTTTTTAGCCTATTTGTTTGTATATGTATATTACTCTATTATTAAGGCATTTTTGTTTTCATATTACTGCTGGCTTAAGCTTCAGTTTGAAACAAAAAATGAAACCGAAACTAAATTCGGTTGATAAGAACATATAGTAAGTGACATATTGTTTTCACCCTGTGCCTTAGAAAGGCACTATGCCTTAGCAGGGGTCAGTTTTCCCAAAATGAGTTATGATATACAGAAAAGACACACTGATGTCTATTGGAAGATCTTTTGCAACTAAATTTCATATAAAAAAAACATTGTTCACTATTCCAGCAAAAACAGACATAGATATGACATAACAACCAAAACTTGATTAGGCAAAATTTAGTGACATTATATAAGGTTAAAAACTGAATATAATCTGACACTGCTTAAAAGGACTCTAGATAACCAACCATGTCATTACCTCAAAATCAATATTGACACCTTTACAAACAAATTGTAAGCTGTGCGCTGCAGCAACCCCGTGAAACATAAGCAAAGAGGATATGTGATGATTACTGATGAACACTAAAGGTCAGACCTTAAACTGTATGATAGAAGCATTAATTATCATTTACATCTGCAGTTAAAACTAATAAACCATCCCTGCAAATTAGGATTAAAGGCAAAATGAACAAATTTGGCAGGTGTTTGCAATAAACAAATCAATGAAGAATCATTTCAATAGCTCAACACAACTAATATAATAGGTGATTTATCCAAACTCAACAGAAAATGTCACTTTCAATGACCACCGCAGTCTCAAAAGATTGACAACGCCACAAGTAGATTGATGAATAAATTCAGCTTATGAAACCATGATGACTTGCGGGAAAAATAATAAGCTCAGTACTTTAAAGTACTGGCCGTATTCATATTAATTTACTTTATAGTTCAGAGGAACAGTCTGCTTGCTCAAGATGTTACAGCCCAATTTTATGGTCTCCAAACCAGGAAACACTGAAGAGCAATTAACTTATAATGTTGAGACGTCTGCAGTAACCCCAATGTATGATAAAGCTTATCCGGTATATTAATTTTCAGCAATGGACAAGCCGACCCCTGGAACTATGATACAGGAGTCCATTATAAGGAATTAATGAGCATCATGCAGCTAATCAGAATCAGATATTCACCCTGACTGGAGTGCAAACATGTGCCATGGGATTTTTATGTTTGAACCCCATCTTTTAAGGAGCAAAGTCCCGATTGAGTTTAAGATTGGTTATCCAAATACAGGAGGAATTAAATGAAAAAAGGAATAGGAAAATTAATTTGATTAGGTATGTTTCAGCTTGTGGAGTTGCTTAGTAAGGTCTATAGTATAAAGAGTTACAGAACTATGGACTAATAAGGGATCACAAAAGCTTGAGAGGAAATCCAGGGGAAATAAAGCATCCGTTAAAGTGAGGGTGAGGGTGGATGGACGTGGGGTTGTCGGTGCTGTCGATAAATTGTTTGTCTTTATAATTGATTTTATTGTGTAAAGCACTTTGTGTTGCTAAAAGCATGAAAAGTGCTTCATAAATAAATAAAGTTTGAAGTTTGAAGTTTAAAGAACAAGGAGAAAATCTCACTTTTTACAAGGACTTCTGAGATTGTACTGTCAAATCAAGTTAGGCTTCAAAGTCATGAACAGTGGTGGCTAGTGAAAACACCTGTTTTAAATGAACAGGTAAATCTAAAAACATGGCAGGACTTTTACATTATGGCATCAGGATTTGCCACCTCTGGTCATAGAACACGGCTGTACCATCAGAAAAACTATAACAAATTAGTAAGACCTTTCTAATCTTTGGTGACCACTGATAGAACATGACTGAGCTGTACTAACCTACAGCATCAGCCCCGAGTGTCTGCAGGACTTTGCACTCTGCAATGGTCTCATATGTTGGTCCAGCTAGCATGCAGTAAACGCCTTCCTGCAGGAAGCTGTCACAGCCCTGCTCCTCTGCAGTCTGCTTGGCCAGGGCTCTCAGCTTTAGGTCATATGCATCAGACATGCAAGGGAAACGTACTCCAAACCTGCAGCAATATTATATGCATTATTTGGCCTTGCAAAAATAATGGCTTGCAAAGTAAAAGGGATCTGTGTCCTACCTCTCATCATTGTGCCCACAGAGAGGGTTTTGTCCAGCAAAACCAGGCATGTTGATGTGATCTTTAATGAGCATGATGTCTCCCACACTATAAGTACCATTGAGGCCTCCTGCTGCATTTGTCACTATCAGAGTTTTCACACCCAACAGGAAGAAGACTCGTACTGGGTATGTCACCTGGAAAGATAAACATTAAATGCAGAAAAGACAAGTGTCGTTGGGCCTTTATTGTTTTCCCAGTACAAGATGGTGGTACAGGAATCCAATGTTTCATGCATCAATGTCATTAAACTGTAGGACTGTTTTTAAATCAAATTATTGTATGCTTTTGTTTTTATTTGTTTTGGCTTTTTCTTAAGCTTTACAGAGCAGTTGCTGGCCTATACATAATTCTCCTTCTCATTAAAATTACATTTTAAAATGGTCTTTTTCAACTATATATTTCTTAGAGACTATTAAAGTGTTTTTTTACAGCAGAAATGTGTTCATGATCTCAGGTATTTTGATAAGGTCATTACTGTCACTTTCAATGCTATGACACTATTCTAATTTAATTTATGCTTTCATGGTGTTTTTGATGTTGTTGTTATGCTTTCTGTAACCATCTGTAATATTTTGCCCTGTTGGATTTAAGTTATACATTTAACAAGGGCAATGTGATGCGACTTAAGTTGTGGCTTTTTAAGGGATAAAATGTTACTCAGAAAGCTATGTATTAACAGGACTGTTAGTGGTTAAACTGTGGATTAGAGTTGTTACTGGTTAGTTGACAATATTACGTTATTTGACACTACCTGCCTGCATGAAGGTTTCAGTCACAAATCCATTGGGATCTGATGAAACATGAGAGTATACTTGTTTATATTTACATGGTGCCTTTAGTCTTAGGCTGATTTATAAGGATTTCACCCTCAATAAGGTGACAAATTACAAGACTAAAACATACAGATCAGCACTTAATAAAGATAACTACTATCTAAATAACTTGTTACAAAATGATTCATGTTCCTTTAAAAGCAGCTCTCTTTGTAACAACATAACTAAGCTGGCTTTTTTAACAAACTTGGGTTTAAAGATTAGGTCATAGTTTTAAAGCATGTGAATGTTTCCTTTATGTGACTGACAAAGACAAAGTTTAAACTGCCAGACTGAGATCAATTACCCGTGTAGCATATCATTTGCACCAACAAGGACTAAAAAGACAGAAGTGAGTTGACTTGGGAAGAGGAAATTATATCAGTGAGAAACATTAAGTTCCACAGTTAACATATAGAATATTTAAATTATAAATCTGATGTGCCCCAAAGAAGAACAAACAATCCAAAAACAAAAAGAGTGCATAAATTACATAATGCATGTGTAAAACAATTTCTTAGTCAGGTTATGAACACATGTATCAAAACTGTTTGATTGACCGGTATCTTATTGGATAAATATATATATAAAAGTAGATAAGCAATACCACATATGTGGAAAAAACTTGATTTTGATTTTTCTTTAATTAAAGATGACAAAGTAACATTTATGGAATATATTTGTATAAATTAAGTACAGTACTTGTTTTTATTCAAATAGAGTACTAAATGTAAATAAAGGACCATCACTAACTTGGATAATTGTATGCACTGTAGATAAATATGTATCGGAGCGTAAACAAGGCGTTTACAGCCAACAGCACAGACATTTGTGTTTAAAAGTCAGTTAAATTTATCTGATACAAACCTTATAAATAAAACAAAAATGTTCCAGTTCATAATCATTACACTGTTTTTACCGTATGTATGTTGTAACCCTCGTAGAAGTGGAAGCGGCCTTGCATGCAGACACACTCGCAGCCTTGTAGTGTCCCAAACACCAACTGTCCTGCATGGCCCTGCACTGCACAGCAATGGACAATATCAATAGCTGCAAGCATGCTTATGGGCATTATTAAAGCAGTAGAAGGTCTTCTCATTTTCAAGCTTGTGAAACACTAAGGATTGCCAATATTTATGTCTTTAAAAATACAATTAAAACATCATAGGTTTCACATATGTCCACAAAATGAACTGAACAAATTAAATAAAATAATTACGCCTGATCATTTATTTATCAGGATTTGCTGAATTGCATGTATGTATGTACATTACTAATATTAGGATTCATTTCTAAAATTAAATTACAGTGTGGTGTTTTCTGTTTTACTCAAATAAATTATCAAAAACATATATGTAAATCTTTTCATGGTAATCATAAATGACATTTCTGAAATCTACAGAAAATTTGATGTTTATTACTGTCGAGTTTTAAAATGTTGCTAAACATTTCTAAAGATTGTGGATCCAAATTCAGAGTTGATCAGACTTTTAAAAGACTGTTTAATGTTAACATTACCTGTTCCAGCAGAAATTAAAAGGCAACAATTATATAATAAAAATAAAAAAAAAGTCAAGTTACAAAGGACCATGCATAACTTCTGACTGACTAAAGGTCTTTTTTAGGTTTGGTTAATGTTCACAAGTCCCGTGTTAAACAATGATATACATAGCAGGGCTGCACATCAGGCTCTGTAAAAAAACAAGTAGCATAAATATGACATGACCAGAACTGTAAGTTGCTAAAAGAATGTTTGTTGATGGTGCTATTAGTTTCTCTGCCTCTTGTGTTGCATTTGAGCTACTATGGATTTTAATCATTAATAATATATTAAATATCTGAAAATTCTGAATAAATGGCTAAAAAATTATAGTAATTTAGAGCGCCTAATTAAAAGATCGGAGCAGGATTAACACAAGGCTGATGACTGAGGTTATCGGTGAATGTGAGGGATTGAAACATTTAATAACTGAAGATGTGCTGTATTTTTTTTTAACTAAAATGACTCAAAATGAATGTGCAGCATTTTAAACAGACTGTTAACTGTTTAAGATGGTATGCATGTCTGTGTTGCATTAATCAAATCAAACTTTCTGTCTGGACTTTTCATGTATCAATGACACCAAGTGCTTTACATAATAAAAAGAGATTCAATAACACATCAAGTAATCAAAAACACATATCACAATAACATTCTTCCCACCCACATACATACAGTATATGACCATCCTCAGTTACTGCCTCTTAACCAAATGTAGATGTGAATTATAGAAAGATTTAAACATCTGGCTTGACACAGCTGTAGGTAAACAACATCATTCACACCAGAGTCCACACCACAACTATAGGGTTGCAGTGCCGTACCCCAAGCCCACCAAATCCTTGCTGACCAGACAGGCAACGACACTTAAGTTGAGAAGTATGTAAATGCTATAATACCATAAGAATGAATATAAAAACAAGTATAAGAATAGCATTAAGATGCAATAAAATCTAATATTAAAACATGAATCGATAAACTAAAACTTCAGTTAAAAGCTATGCTATCAACAGTCTGCAGCCCTGCTGTTCTTTAGCAGGCTGTTTCACTTTGGGGCCATAATAATGAAACCAAAAGCAAAGAGCTACAACTTACAAACACTTCACAAGGCATCTGATTAAAGAACTTCCGTAAAACTATATTGACCTTTGTGGCAATTCCTTTGCAGATATTTACTATATTGGCCGGTGTGTTTGCGTGTAATTTAAAATTTAGGTCATGCTCATTTTATACACACAAACATTCAAGTTACACTTTAAATAAAAAAAAACAAACAGAAAAAATAAACAACTTACCAGTGCTGGTAGGGAAATGTGGAATATCTTTATACTGGAAGACATTCTTGTCCTCAAGTAGTTTAGCCAAACCACCCAATCCTGATCCACAGATGATTGCTACTTTAGGACGCTGTTTGGTCTGGGTCAACAACCAATCGGCTGTCTTCTGATACTCATCGTAAGTGTACCTAAAATTAGGAAAATATGTCAAAACCTTTGTGACATTACTAACGGAAAAACCGAAAACACTATGATTATGGGCTAACAATGTGCTACAAGTAAAAATATGTTTTTCTGACTTGTTTTGATGACAGTGATATTTACTATGTACATTCTGGAGCCATTGCTGCCTAGCAACATTCCTTAGCTGAGGAAACAGACTTCACAACTTTTTTTTCCTGGACATTGCATCATTTTACAAGGACATTTCATTTTACAACACCACGTCACATG
This sequence comes from Kiunga ballochi, assembly GCA_037177335.1. NCBI lineage: Eukaryota > Metazoa > Chordata > Actinopteri > Atheriniformes > Pseudomugilidae > Kiunga > Kiunga ballochi. The sequence continues at coordinate 4,709,221 of JBAMIG010000010.1, read as the reverse complement.
CCATGTTAGCAAATGAATATCAACTGGGCCTTTTAAACACACATTTAACAGTTACTGAGATCTTTTGTATCATTATATGGTCAAAACTCTGCTCAATAGCTTCTTGTACACAATCCATCTTGTACACAAAGTCCCTGGGTACAATGACTTGTCTTCTAGTCCCTTGTGGATACAATAACAACATAATAATACTTTGCAATATTTTCTTTTTTTTACAATTTGTTAAAGGGCCAAATAAAGACTTCAGAATGGAAAAGATATAATTTACACCCCATTTTTTCTTGTGTCAAACTTAAACAAGGATAGAAAGTGACTGAAAAGGAGAGAAGACAATTGTCAACATTTGACTGACTCTGGAGGGAGCTCAGAGCATTAATACAAATGGGATCCAAGAAGGATCTCAAACTAGCCACCATTATGGCTATTATAGTTTAGTAGGATGCCTTTAAAGTGGAGTTTTCTTAATAGGCGCCCCTATTGATGACTAATTCTGTACCTACCTTGCATCTTACTCGTATTGTGAACTCTCTCCAGCCAGAAAATGACAGCCTTATCTTTAAACTTGTTTAATTATTTGCTTGTCCCCATTCTTCATTCGTTTCCTCTCTCCCTTTTAGAATGACTTCCTGCGTTACCATGCTGAATTGACCATGGCATTGTGTAAAGTTAACTGAGGAGCAACAGCACATAGGTGGCTCAAGAGGAAAAAGTTGTGTGGTTTCTTGGTGACCGAACACCGTTGAGTAACAATGGCTCCAGAAATGCCCGTTATAGATTATTGTACCATCACACAAGTCTGGAACCCAGAGTTTCAATGTTGGAAAATTACACAATGTGTCTTTAAGAATGTGAGCCATACTATAATATTAATTTGATTTGACTTTTCTTAAGGTGCTGCATTGAACAAAGTCTAGAATATCCTGTAACTGGTCATAAATCTGCCTGTAAAACTATTGCTTTGTTAATGTTGTCTCAGAGCCTACATCTTTGTTATTAGGATAGAGTCACACTTTCAACTGCAGACTTCATCGCAACAATCCATTTTTTTCGTACTGCTACATCCGATTCAGGGTCAGGGGGAGGCTGGAGCCTATCCCAGCTGTCAACGGGTGAGAGTACACTCTGGACAGGTCGCCAGTCCATTGCAGGGCTCATGTTATTTCATTTTCAACATTTACAATATCTACATCTTTTAGCATCATGTCAACATACCACCACATATTCACCTGACATTATGTCCATGTTAACAGATGAGTTATGCTGTAGTGCAGGTTATTGATAAGTACAGACCAAGAGGCTTTCTGTAATCAGAAACAGTAAAGTATGCTGCTGCTTTACTGTCATGTTTCTGTTTAGATATGTCAGGTGATATGATTTATAAATCACATATTGAATACATCTCTTTTTCCAATGTCCATCTACTACAACACTACATAGATACTTTCACTTGATCAGTACCCTTGTGGGAAATGAATGACAGGAATTTAGATAATTTGTTAACGTTGTTTTAAAATAGGTAATGTTTAAACCCATAAAACTGAAAGATGGAAACATCAGCATTTCCGTGCAACATGCAACTTAGCTATAGGCTCCCCTCTATAAAGAAGAAAGAAAGTAAATGCAAAACTACATGTAGTGACTTGTAATTATATTCAACGAGGAGATTACAAAATCTAGTTTACAGAATGGTTTATCATTTTGTTTGTTCTGGCTTAACAAGCACAGTAATACATTTAAGATAAACTAAGACTTAGACTACACTACTATAATCTAATTTATTTTTAGCTGCATGATTTTCATAAATGACTTTTGTACTTTAATTGTCAAATAGAATTTTCCATATGTAAGAATGAATGACCCAGAACCGAAGTGATACGCAGATATGGGACCACTGTTTCAAACGTATAGGAATGTAGAATAAGTCTGAAGGAGAAAACTCTGTAGGCTTATTTCTTCTCTTTGTAATTCTGTTGGATTTGTTTTCTGCTTAACTTGAAGCTAAATGTTACTCAATCGGTCTCCACTGATATATACCTCTTTAAGTGTATTTGATGCGCATTAGTCCTGTGTTATGTAACCGCATGGAGGAAGTGACCTCGTGAGGTTTCTCGCGGGGGAAGCTAGCAGCTCGAGGAGCTGTCCGTGGTACCGTAAGACCAAGCACAAATGCTCCCAGATATGACAGCAGGACAGAACGGTCTTCACTTTTGGCAGACACCTCAACAAAATAATCATAGAAAAAAACCAAACGAGTTTGCCCAGACCATACTGTTGCTAAGGCTAAGCTTTTTGGTTCTAAAGTAGACATTCAGGACGTGCAGGTAAAACGAGTTGGCAAGAATGAATGGAATGTAGCGTTTAATTAAAGGGAGTACACCACCTGTAACCTACGCAATAAGCGGACGTCAGAAGTAGAAGGAAAACTCGTAGCCTGCTATTATCCTTAGATTAAACAGTTTTTATCGTCACGGCTTGATGTCTAAGCATATTAGTTCAGCAAATGTCACAAATTACCTTTACGATGCTGAGTATGTCAACCTCAACGATCTTTTCACACACCCAAAATTCTCCGCTACCAACATCCAGTCATATCGGTCTTACCTGCACCGAATGGAGGACGAGTTAGCAGTTTCCATACCGCATGAAATGCTAATAAGGTGCTGTTTTAGTGGTTTTTGAAAGACCCTTTCCGTACGGAGTTCCCAATGATCCCTAAGCGGTTGATGGACGTTCTGCTGAGTCGGATGAAGCCATGGAGGTCATTCTGCGCGCTGACGTCACGGCATATTGGGCGAATGGGCGGGTGCTACACCGACTACCGCGGTCTCTTTGAAGAATGCTAAATCCGATTTTCTACCAGGCTGGACAAATCACTGATCCGGAAGAGACAAGTCTGGGAAATGAAAATTATGAGAAGGAATCAGAGGGAAACACAGAGTGTGAATATCTACTGTATGACTAGCCTCCCGACAACTAAAACAGACCTACTCATGCACCTTTAAAGTGCACACATCAATACCAGAAAGTGTGCTTTTGCACAAATAAACTACTGTTGCCCTCCCATTTATGGTGCCCACCACGTTTCTCACACAACCCACAACAAAGACCTATACAAAATACCAACAGTTATTTAATTTATAACTGTGTTTAAAATTGTTAAAAGTGGACTAATGTTGACCTCTAAATCTGTCTAATAATAGCCTAGTAGTTTTGTCTTTATTTATTTGTGTAAAAATGTCACAAATTCGAGATTTTGTGCACTATGAAAGGGCCATGACGTGGTTAAAGGAGAATCATTTGTTTTTTGTGTTTTGTTTTTGTGTGTGTTGTTTTTGCTGACTACACTGGAAAATTCTGCATTGTTATTGTGTTCATTGGACATTCAAAACTATTTTATTGTTCTATGTTTTGAATGAATGCATGCCTTTGTCAATTAGTATATTATAGCATGAAGTAGAACATGCAACTAATGCTTTTGACATTCTCCCGAATTATAAGAAAAAAAAGTTTATTGATAATTCCATTTTGGGTTAGACTATTTCTTTAAATACTTAGGTGTTTAGATGGTTTGTCGTTTAGATGAATAATCTAGATAAATGGGTCATCAAATTAGGTAATCACTAAAAGAGGTCAAGACAAAATAGACCTAAAGCCTACATGACATTCAAGTTTAGAAACAGTTCCATTTGTAATGAGATAATTAAGAGGAAGAAGATGATGATGAAGTAGAAAATGATTGAGTTCAAATCTAAAAAAAAAAATATTTTGGTATCATAAAATAGTCTCCATTAAATATTGCACTCACTATTATGTCACTTATTGTTAATCGTATTCTTTAGTGTTTTGAATATAGGCTAGGCAAAACAAAATGTTGAAAATTTTCATTTATTACATGGTGAAATGTGTCAGCAACAAAATAACATAGGAATGAACAATGGGAATCAAAATCAGTAGTCTGGATTTAGACTTGTATGCTACATATAAACGTGAAAGATACCAAATGAGTTTTAGACTACTGTGACTTTTAAATATAGTTTTACTATTTTTTATGAGTAATACCTGACTGCAGTCCCCTTTTTTTATTCAAATATAAAGAGGCCTATTCAATCAATAACTTGGTTTTAGGAATCTATAACTCGAAAGCTACTTTCATTGTCTGCATCCTAGTAGCCTACTTTTTTTCCTTTTCCTTCTTTGCTCTGCAGCTACTAGCCAATAAGGAAGCAGTTTATTGGAGGCCCGTTAAAGCCGTTGCCATGGCCACAAGACCCAACGAAATGGACATGCACGTTTGCTTCAGGGTTCCTTGACAACATACGTTTATATTAGCAGTGGTAAGAATTTAAGATGATTGATTTTCTGAACACAAGTGCGTCCAAGTTAGGTTAAATACACGGTTAACTATTTTTATTGTTAGCTTTTATTGGCACTTAACACAAAACAGTTAACAGATTAGAAATTGACCGAGCGTTTTTTGACTTCGGTAATAACTAACTTCGGTAATAACTATTGCAACTCAAGTTAGGCTACTCTCTTCGTACTTGCAGTTCCTTATTTTATATTTGTTATGTTGCCGGTGGAAACGGAATATTTAACAAAAGCAAACAAACAAATAAAAAACGCCTTAACTTTTATACCCAAAGTAGCTAGGCTACTTGTGCGTTTTTGTTGAATAACTGACATCATTTTTAAAATAATGATTACGTTAACAGTATTTAAGTTGTACCCATGCTTGTTAATTCTCCCATTAACTGTGATCAGAAAATATCCGAAACCTACAGGACCCTCCTAGACCAGGACTTGATATAATATTCTCTTCACTAGATTAAAACTTACACATTTTGATGGATCTATAAGTCCATCTATAAGTACAAAAGACATTATTCTAAGTACATTTCAGAAAAAACCTAACAGAAAAGGACTAAAAGGGACTAAAATTACACTATCAATATCACGTCACTTTTAAGTTATGTCCAGTTAATTCAGATCCTTAAGGTAGGCTACATTAGTTAGGAGAGGAGCAAACCTGTACAGTGAAATTAGCCTACATAGTTTTTATAACTTCATAACCACATGGGTACAACCTCATAGATACATACTGTGTGAAAATCCCAAGTAAAATTAAGTTCACAAAAGATTATATTAACATAGATATAACTTACCTGCAAAGGCAATGTGCACTTATTTTACTTGTATGTCTTCTTAAGTTTTTCCTTGTGTTGTCATGTTGCAGATAACCTTCAAGAAAAACAGAATGAAAGCCAATCAGGTTAATAAGACTGCTCTGCTTTGCAGAAATAAAGTTATTGTACAGGAAGACAAACACAGAAAGGTGAGTTTATTACATAATTTTTAACCTTTTTTTCTGAGATGTATATTTTATCACTGCTGGTTGAACTTAGTTTAAGATTAAAGCAATATGAATACTTGTATTGTTTTGTTTTTTTGCAGATGTTGAAACTAGGTTTTCCTATTTGAACATTGTCCCATGCTTTTTAAAAACCACCTTAAAATGACAGACATCCCTCATTATTACCCTGACTTCTTATAGGGAACAAAAATCAATGTCTTACCGCAGTGTTTAGTTGCAGTGACTCAGCTATTTTAGGTCTATACTTTCTAACACATAAGCAATGGTTTCTTTTAGATTATAGAGGTATTTTTTTGTAATAATAAAACAGAAAAAGCTTAATGAGTGTGTATCTGTGTTTGGTTGCAGATGATACCATCAGTTTACGCACAGGAGATGCTGCAATCCACCGAAGAGCGTTTCAATAATATCAGGGAGGTGCACCCACCTCGCATTCTGAAGCAGCTCCACGTGAGCAACCCTGCACACCATAAAGTAAAGACAAGAAGTGTTTTATTTGTTAAGTAACTTTTATAGGAAGGCCCACTGAATCAATTGGTCCCTTGGGTCACCGATCTTGCGTCAACTCTTGGCAAAACTGGTATAAAAATACTTGTCAGTAATCAGAGGCACCTTTGTGTGAATTGGCAGTCACATTTCTGTCATACTAGGGCAAATTTGCCTACACACCGGTGGCCTTGCACTATTAGGTGCATGAATAGTCTGATGGGTTATAATGATTTAATATAATGTGCAGTAAATGTTTTGTAAAGTCCCATAAAAATCTAATCCATTATTATAAAATCTTGACATTTGGCTAAAAGACAGAAGTGTAATATAATCTATGACAGCAGTTACAGGGTTTACTGACTTTGGCTCCAATAGACAATGATTGTCTATACTATAAACAAGAAAAGCAAGCAAAAATGCAAAAAAAGCGAAAAAACTGTTAACTTAACATTTGTGAAATGTGAAAAGAATGAAAACTGCACACATTAAACATAGACTATATATATATATATGTATATATATATATATATACAGTATATGTGTGTGTAAAAAGTTCATTTTAGTAGAAAAAATTCTTATAGATTTCTACAATATTTAATCTTATTTTGTGAATCTCCTGAATGCAGATTGGGTGCTGTGTGTTATGAGCATCTTCACCGTACCAAAGCTGGTTCCTCTTGAGTCAGCAAGAACTGTTTGATAGGTAGAGGGCAAACAATGTGACTTAATGCTGATTACCACCAGGGGCAGAGTTTAAAAGTAGTTTTGCGGTAGAAATGCCATCAAAAGTTCATCAAATGTCTTTGAAGTTAAGAACAGCCCTCTCATCAGATTTAGTGAGAACAATTTCTGCATTTCACCCTGTACACTTTTTGTTGACCTTGTGGAAATGCAAATGTGAAAGTGACCATACCCAGCTCAAGCAACTTCTGGTGTTAAGTGGGAGTAATCTCCAGAAGGATTTACACAATATTAAATACTGTTTAATGATCTCTTTGACATGTATTATGTATTACATCCTAGATACTGTAGGTAGGTTGCACAGTCTAAAGCAATGTTTCTCAATTCCGGTCCTCAGGCCCACTGCTCTGCATGGTTTAGAGGCAACCCTTCTTTTACACATTTGAATTCAATAAATGGTTTGTTAACAAGCTGCAAAGAATGTCATGGGCAGGTTAATGGATTTGGGTCAGGTGTGTTGGGTAGAAACATGCATAAGACATGCAGGGCAGGGGGTCATGAGGACTGGAATTGAGAAACACTGGTCTAAAGAACAATAAATTAACATAATATTTAGTTTATATATATAATTTTAGAAATAGTCTTATTTAGGAAAGTGTAATTATATTAGAAACATAAATATTTGTGAATGTATGAAAACTTGTGTTTTGGCAGTTGTCATCTATACAAATGGACCAGCCACTCTTTCAACCCTACCCATCTGAGCTGATCTTCCAGAATTTTCTTCCCTCACAGACCTACAAATTACCTCTGATTCTTTTCAACAAAGACAAGGTGAGTTATTGAATAAGAGTAAGTAATAGTATACATTTATATTATTCAAAGCAGCACTTCTGATGAATATGATGATGGACTGGTGAGCTGACAAGTCAACAGCATCACAGCTGCATAAGATAAACTAGTTAATGAATGGATAAGTTAGTAATCAAACCTAGTTGTGGAACAGTAGATCAAACATACTAGTTTTCATACCACTTTGAACAATAAATAAATAAAAATATTAATAATTGTGAGTTATGTTTTGTGAAGTGTGCACAAGAAGTGGAGAACCACGGAAAGCAGTTTTGGTAGATTGGAAATCTATACAATCTGTATAAAATAGTAATGAATACATAATTCTTCTTAGATGTGTATGTAGCACCCTGGTGTTTGTTTATTTATTTAACTGTTTGTTTATTTTAAGGTTTCACAACAAGTGAGGCTTGAACAGCAGGATTCAGAGAAGTTCCGTGTGGTGGGTCCAGAAGAGGCTACCAGCAAGGTGGCTCCAGGAATGTTTTCCACTTTTACTATCATTTTTACACCACAGGAAAACAAGGTACTGCTCCAAACATATGCTTACACAAAGTTACAGTTGAATAAACAATCATGACTGTGTGCTTCTTGAAATGTTAACTTAAAATTCAGATGATATCTTTTTTTTGTTGATATTTTTATTATAATTGATTATCAATGTACATACAATCCACAAATGTCAAAACAGATACTTTATATCAACCTGCTCAAACTGCAATTCACTACAATTAGACTTAATTAAAAACAGAAAGATCCATAAACTGAAGACTGTTGTGATAAAATAAAAAAGACTAAGCAAAACCTGCAAATCACTTACATGCTTTGGTTTTATCTTTAATTTAAATAAAAAAAATCAATTATCTAATGATAGTAAATTGTTGAAAACTCAATAAAGTAATATGTCTCTTGTGAATATGAAAACAAAAAAAAAGTTGAAAATATTCTTGCAACATACTTTTGTAGAGATTTTTTTAGCTTATTAAAAAGCTGATTTTGATGTTATATTGTTCATTCGCAAAGTCTCAAAGCCAATAGCTTCATTTTAAAACATAATGGCCCCTTTCCTAAAGGTGTACATGTTTCTTCAGAAACAAAATTTGTAAACACATCTTGTGTCTTTTGCTCTAAGCAACAAACTCCAGGTTTTAACCACCTGATCTAGGTCAAGACATAATCTAGATAAGCTATGTTTTATGAGGTTTATAACAGTGTTTTTCCATTCAGGACTACCACCATAGACTGGTTTGTGCGACAGAGAGTCAACAGTTTGAGATTCCAATCCACGCCATCGGACCTCGTGCCATTCTGGACTTTCGAGATGAGATTTCACTTCCCATCTGTGCTGTGAAATCTTTCACAGAGAGAACTCACACTGTCCGCAACATAGGGAACAGCAAGGCCAAGTTTAAATTACATACAGAAAGGTGAAATGTGTTGATATGAACCCTAATCTAGTAATTAAAGTTGTGATATACTGTACTTTATTGCAGTCACTCAGAATGAAATCAACGGGAAAAGAAAGACTTTTAGTAGAAACAGTTAAAGAATATTTTAAAAAGGGTTTCTTCAGCCAATTTCTTAAACATTAACCATGTATTTCAGGCCATTTTCTGTGACCCCATCTTCTGGGACCCTTGATGTAGGTGAGAACATGCAAGTGACCGTGAATTTCCACCCCACTAGTGTGGGAGACCATCGGCAAGACCTGGTTTTGCACTATCATACTGGTAAGATAAATTTATGCCAATCTTTGTCATGTCATTTATTTCTTCTATTTTTCATTGTAAAATACTTTGTGCACAGTTGCATCTTTTGAAAAATTCCACCTTTAAAGAGAGGGTTTACTTGAATACTTTTGTACCAACATGTTCAGTCAAAGATTCTCTAAACACAAATAAATATTCAGTTTTTCTGAGTATTTCACACTTGGAGCAGAAACACCAAAAAGACCATTAGGACATAAGAAGTTAAAGATTTGAAACAAAGATGGCAGCTAAGGTTTTTGGAGAATATTTTCAGAATGTGTCATGTCAAATTGTGTGCAAATAAAGGGATAAATGACAAAGAATTAATTAATTCAATTTGTGATTAGTTTCCCTTTTGGTAGCAATGAAAGACATGACGTGAAGTACAACAAATTGTTGTTAATATACCAATTATACTGATATACCAATTCAATCAATTCCAAATTTCCAGTAATGATATCAACCAATACCGGTATATTTGGACATTTTTATATATATATGTATATATATATATATATATATATATATATATACATTTATTTTTCTATATATATATATATATATATATACATAGTTAGATTGTTCTAAAAATAAGGCTCTGTGAAAATATTTCCCATTTGTTATTTCATAATGGAGTGTAGGAGGAGGATCATTCTAATTAAAATTTCTCATTGATTCTTGTTAGTGTTTTATTATTGAACCAAATGTAACACATATTTACATCAACCTTTTTGTTGGCAGTTATTTTCATAAAATATAAAGCTTTGCTGATTTTTTTAAATAAATATATAATTTGATATTTGAAACATCTGGACATAGAGGAAGTGGTGAACTACTTGACTGTACTTCACTCCTCTTTTCCATGAAGTATACCTTATTGGAGCTCGCTGTGCACCTTTGTACCTCCAAGCAAACATCTTACAGCAGTTGTGGCATCTCGCTTACAGCAGTGCTAGATTCAAATACTCATATTTCATTTGACAAAATTCTACTTATATTATAAGGTAGTGTTTTGCAATAATGTTTTCTGGTGCAAATGCTGCTGAAGCTTTATTCAGTGATAAATCAGAAATATAAATCTTCAACTTCCAATTGAAAAAAAGAAAGAAGCTTCCTAACAATGATTAAAATTAAGTATATACTTTCTGTGTACGTGCTCAAAGAATGAGGTCAGCTAACTACCTGAAAACCCATATTTTTCTATCAGTGGATTTTTTTTTTTCCCTGTTGGCATGGGCATATTTCAAGATGACAATGCAAGAATTTATTGGGCTCATTTTGTGAAAGACTGGTTCAGGGAGCATGAGACATCATTTTCACACAAGAGTCCAGACCGTAACCCCATTGAGGATCTTTGGGATGTGCTGCAGACATGGGCCATAATCAAAGCTAAAGGCATCCCAATGAAGTATTAGAGTGCTTTTTTTTGGTGGTGACGTTATTTTGGCCATGCAGTGTAAACATTGCACAAATTATGGCTTAAGTATTTGTAGATATTTTATCTGAAGGTAGGTCAAGTCATATAGTTAAATGAAAATGTTGTACATTACTTATCAAACATGCTTTCAAGACAGAGTGAAGGCAGCAGGACTCAAAATGAGATAGGTAATTCTACCCTGATGGTTCTGTGACATAACACTATGCTGCGATTCAAAACAGGTTATTTAATGGCTTATTGTCACATCAAGATGGATTTTTTTGGTTTTGAATTGCAGCACCCATGTAATTACTTCCAAGGACGTAAATACCTGGAGTTTTTTTTTAAACATATCAGGATATCTTTGTGGCTACATTGATAGTAGGTGGGACAGCAGAAGGAGCAGCTACTCTAGTGGCGCTGAGTATCATTAAGCTTTAATATTAGGAGGGTCCATATCCAGAGCACCACTTACAACCTATCACGAGAATATCATTTTTAATTTAAACATTTCTCTGTCTCACTCACTCTCATGTATGTTTCAGGTTATCGTACAGAGAGAAACCTTACATGGGGGGAGGGTGTATGGAGACCTCAGTATGACACAGCCTTTGTGTGGATGTTTTGTCTTTAGTTGCATGCACATCATAACTTCTGCTTAATGCTAGAACACAGTGCGTCTCATTTTCCACTGCAGAAGAAAATGCATTTTAAGGAAAGATACAGTTTTTTAAACTGTTCACTTGTTTTCCATTATGGTTTGTTATGGTTTGTTAGCTACAGCCTAAAATCCAAAACTCTGCTGCTCCATAAAACTGCTACCCACCAACACACCTTCTCCTCATCTGTCATTGCTGCTGATTTTAAAGCAAAAGATAGACAGCTCTGAGGGAGCACTGAGGCATCTGCTTTGACAGGACTACAGCACCGGGGGGACTTAAGCACAGCAGCCTTTTTAGAAAAAACACTTACACAAAATAGTAAGCAGCTGCACATCAACAAACACATCCTTGAATTTAGGCCTATGTGCATCCACATCCTCACACACACTCGCAGATCGACTGTCAACACAGTAGTCAAAGGTTGGGAGTTGGGAAGTTGCATTGCTGTGTTCATATAGATATTATGGAAGAAGAAAGTGAATGAGGGTAGATTGGAGGTGGACAGTTATGATGAAAGCTGGGTGATAAACTGCAGCTGCTGTCATAGCGTCAGAATGATTTGAAATAATTATTATTTCTCTCCTGCGATGGACTGGCGTCCCATCCAAGGTGTACCCCGCCTCTCGCCCGTTGGCTGCTGGGATAGGCTCCAGCCCCCCCGCGACCCCATTAGGGGACAAAGCGGTAGAAAATGGATGGATGGATGGATTATTTCTCTCTGTGGATCTCAAAATTGTTTTTGTCCCCTTCATCTTCCTTCTGTCATTCATCCTGCTGATGGATCTTTAGCCTCTTTTTTATGGACTTTATACACCATTGCTGGTAAACAAATTTTAGGAATTTAGGGCCACTTTTCTACAGACTGAAGCTCTAGTCCCTCTGATTTGAATGTAAACAAACATTTGTGAAATTTACATGAGACCTCCTTCCTAGTGGCTATATGCAAAGCTGAGTTTTGCATCTTATTTCTGTTTTAGGTCTTTTTGCTTTTTGTCTTAGGGTTCAAGAGAGCGCAGGGTTTTGCCATGTTACTACTCCAGATATATTAGCCCCTTATGACCTGATGTCCCATATTTGATAAATACTGTTTCTGAGATGTTTTGCATTATTTTTTGGGAGAAACTTCTCTCAAAACCCTGTTGTTCAACATATAATGCTGGTCTCATGAACCCTGGTGAATACCAGAAAGCAGAAGATTATTTTTCAGATGTTATTACAGGGTCAAATATTTTAAAATTTGTGCGTTAGTTGGCTTGAGACGACTTTGCTGTGATACAGGGCTATATAAATAAAATTGAATTGTAATTCTTTTCTACATGCATTTAGCAGACACTTTTGAAATTAAATAAAAAATTTCCTCCCAGCTCTTCTTAATTCTGGCATCAAGGGATGAAATGACTGAGAAGTTAGTTTTGATTAAAAACTCCAAAAAAGTCACAATATGGTATAATCTACATTAATTAAATTAGGATGTCATTTTTACTAAATAGCCATTTTCCAAATGACCTTAGAAGTATAATTTATATAATTACTAGCCTTGTGATGGACTGATGACCTGTCTATACCCCGTGTGTACCTCGCTTCTCATCTCCATGACCCTGAACTGGATGAAGCAATATGAAAAATGCATTGATATTACCAGTATTCTGTTGTTCAATACGCTGTGGTGCAGGTGTAGTGTGGCTGACTTCTGATCTGAGGATTGTGGGTTTGGTTCCCACTCTGTCAGATGTCTGCATGTCAAAGTGTCCTTGAGCAAGACACTGAAATCCCAGTTGCTTCTGAAGGCAGCTCTCATTTACACACTGATGGCAGCTCTGCTGCCATCAGTGTGTAAATGAGGGGATAGCATGTTCTTGGTCATCAAGAGATGAGAAAAAGTGCTATATAAGTGAATGCCATTTACCATTCCTGATAAAAACCTTTCAGACTTTTATTTATTAAGTGGGGAAAGATATGCATCCTATCATCTCTTGTATTAGCAACATTTATTTGTAATCTTTACAAAGACTGACTAAATCATGCACACCACTTAACAAGAATAATAATGTAAAGTTCTGAAAGTACTGGCTTAAATTGTAACTTAATGTGTTTGTGCATTTTCTTTCTGATTTTCTTATGTCTTCTAAGGTGAAGATGTATACATCAGCCTATATGGATCTAGTGAAGAACTTGACATCCATCTTGAACCTGACTATGTCTTGTTGAAGAAGACTTATGTCACACTGGCTAACGTTCATACAGTGTCCCTTACCAATAAGACCAAATATCTTCTTCAGTACTTTTGGACAGTGTGGCCTAGCCAGCAAAAGGAGGATCAGAGCTTACTGAGGTACAACATCCTAAGGAGGCACATATAGACTTGCAGTGATGTTTTTTTTTCTTTATAAAAGCATGTATTTTAAAAAATAGCATAAGAGTCCCTCACCTTCTTTCTTTAAACAACTCTTTGCTCTTTGTCTGTATTAATTTTCCCTTTGGCTTCTCCTCATTTAACCTTTGTTTTACAATTCACTTGACCTCCTGGTGCTTCTCTCTCTAGGGAGAGCTCAGTTAACCAGCAGGGGGAGGAGAAGGGGCAGTGCCCTTTTCAATGTGAGCCTCCCTCTACAGTGATCCATCAGCACTCACTGCTGTCCAAAGCTCTGCAGGACTGCAGGCCAGCAAAAGACAACCTCTCACTCAGCTCCATAACTGTGGATCCAGCGGTGGGATTTTTTTCCTAACAATGTGTCTCTCTCTTCTTTAACACATTAGTTTTCTCTACTTTGTTACTTGAAAGTAGAAAAATGGAAACATTTGTGAAACTTTTCTTCATGCCAATTTCAAACATTCTCTTAGTTGTCATGGATCAGTAGCTTGTCCAGGTGTTTAACTGGGTGGATGTTTATCCTACCATAACAATTGATTTAATTCATATATCTCACATGGGCCAGGTTTCCTGGTCAGAAGGAGATTAGAGACAGATGAAAGACAGAGATTGGAAAAAAGAATGTGGAGTTGTGAGAATAGACATTCATTTAGCCAGTTGCAGCACAAAGTTAGAGAGAACTTTTAAGGGTAATTGTCAGCAGTGGGCACTCATTACCAAAACAGCACACTTTTAAATGAGTGTGTTTGACCTTGGACCATTATAAATACCAACAGTCACTTTGCTTTCTGCTTTGCCTCTTTTTTCTTCTTCTTTTTGCATATTTTCTTTTGATTAGACTTACATAATTATTCTTGTCTCTGTGTGGTTTAGGAGGGTGAGATATGGCCAAACACCACAGCTAAGATCCAAATAATTTTTAAGCCGGATGAAGCTAAGCTTTACCAGCATACTGTATACTGTGATGTCACAGGTAAGTGTTAAGTTGAATGAAAACAACACTCATTTATAGGTCAAATAGCATTTGCATTGTTTGTCAGCAGACCAAACATTTATACCCATGTATAACCATTGCTCAACTTTTAAATGGTTTAAAACACATTATTAATATAATAAATCATTTAGCACAGTGAAAGCAATGGAAGATTTAGATTTGACATTAAACTGCACCAGCCTTATCTAAGTTTCTGCCTGGTGCGAATTAGAATACATTTCCATAAACAAGCATTCACAAACCTGGCAAAACACAACACATGGATCAACTGAAAACTTTAAACACTAGAGGAATCATCTTATGTATATTTTAAAAATGTTATCAGTGAGCATGTGAGAACACTCCCCATGTAGCCAATTCACTCATTTTGTTTGATTTTATTTTCTCAACTCACTGGCAGTAAATGAATTTGCATGTGGCCTTGATGTGTGTCTTGAGCCGGAGGCTAGATTTACATATATTTCCATGATACTAAGGCACAAAATGACCTAATCAGTCTTATGAAGCACTTTATTTGGCTTCAAATTTAGCAAAAAAAACATTAAGAAACTTCAACAATGAAAGTAACTATGTCAGACGTTGCAGAATGTGCGTACATGTTTACAGTGTCTTCATAAGAAGAAAACCTGAAAGTGACTGCAATAGTTTAGGCCAGCGCTTCTCAATTATTTTCTATTACGCACCCCCTAGCAAGGAGAAAAAATTTCGCCCCCCCCCCCCCCCAACTCTCCACCACGACTATAAATATTTGCATAACAATAAAGAAAAAAGAAGTAAGTATAATTCAACTAGTTCAATAATTACTTTATTAAAATTTACTCTGAAAAGTGCATCATTTTGTCTGAAATGAACCAACTGTAAACATTT
>JBAMIG010000010.1:4674666-4688242 GCA_037177335.1 Kiunga ballochi | reverse complement strand
AGCACAGTGGCCTCACAGCAAGGAGGTTGCCGGTTCGAGCCTTGGTCCCTGCGATGGACTGGCGTCCTGTCCAGGGTGTACCCAGCCTCTCGCCCCTTGGCTGCTGGGATAGGCTCCAGTCCCCCACACTTTGGTGGCCACAATAATTATAGTCATACTGGAAGCTACAATGCATTTATGAGCAATCAGCATAAATGTTATTGTTAGTTTTATATAACTGCCAAAATTTCATAGCCTATGTTTCATGGGGAGCTCATGTTTCATTAAGGGTAGCTATAGCTCCCGCCTCTCTCCTCTGGTTTGCACCCTGCTCACAGGCTTTGGTAAACTGTGGCTGTGTCTAATTATATTACACAAATGTGCCGAAAAATCATCAAAGAATGTGTTTAAATATTCAAAAATTGATTATGATTTCACTTAGACTTATCACTTAGAATATGGCAATAGTATTTTGACTTCCTCTCTTCGGTCACTGTCACTGTCCTTCCTCTCTGTTTTTCTTTTTTAACTGTTTGTCTGTACCTTTTTCATTACTGATAGATGTGTTGTACCGGAGATTATGGTGAAGCCTCCAGTTCTTGACTTCAAAAGGTGTTTCCTTGGGCACACCTATGAACAGCAAGTGCTGCTGACCAACCCCAGCAATCTGCCTGCCTGCTATGGCTTACTTGTTCAGGTTAAATGAACCCTGCATACAATTTTTTGCATGCAAACCATACATTAGGTGTTAGAAAAGAGATATTATCATTGGATAAAACAATGTTTTTTAACTTTTGATTCTTTGATATGCAAGAGAGGGATTGAGTTACAGCTAAAATATGCAAGACTGAGTGTAGCTTTCGGAATCATAAAATTTGACTTACCAATTTGTAAGTCATATTTGAATATTTGATACCATAATGTTTGACCTTTCAGTGTGTAATTTTAAATTTCAAACCAGCATACAATCTGTAAAAATAAGAAATGCAATGCAAGAACTGAGAATAATTTCTGTAACCTTCCAAATGACAAATTATATATCACTTTAACTGATCTCATTTATAAAATGTATTGAAGTGACAACACTGTATTTTATTATTTAGTGATTTTGTTTTGTAATTAGAGAACATTTGTTCCATGTAATTATAATTCTATTATTAAAAACATTGTTTCCATCCTCACTCTTTCAGGAAACTGAGGAGAATCCATCACTGTTTTTTGGCAGTTCTGTGCCCATGGGAGTTCTTTATCCAGAAACTTCAGTGGAGCTTCCCGTGTCTTTGGTGGTCAAAGCTGTTGGCAGGCTCCAACACAATCTACATATTGCAGTTTTTGGCACCCCACAGAAACCCTTGGTCAGTAATTTTTAGTAGGAAGGTTTCTGTTAATGCTTGCTAAATATGCTCGCCTGTACAACCAAACTGTGCCTGAATGACAAGCCTGTCTTGAAACACTTTTTAAAATATCTAATGGTTTCTTTAAGCATAAGCTCTTTAACTATTTAGTCTTCAGATGTGTTTTTTCAACTGCCTTCCAATCAGCACTGGCGAGGCCCTTTCTGAAGAAAAACAATATAAATCACAATATTACCTCAAAACACAGCTTGGGTTCTAGTACCACTGTCCTTTGAGCTTGGATGTTCTTGCACTCTAGCAGTAACAATAAGACCTCAAAGCGTGTGATTGGGTGAACAACATCCACCCTCTAATCTTACCCAAATTGGTGTTTTGTCATTAAAGTTCTGTGATCATCACAGATTATTCATAACAAACACCATGTGCGAGCATAAGAATATCCATGCATACACCTGGCACTAGGACAAGCTGGGCCACAGTTTGATCATTGACTTTGTAGTCAAATCGTCAGACTTGAAGTTGTATGTCCTGGATATTTGGGGGAAGAAAGGGGTGGAGCTGTCGAGCAATCATTACCTGGTGACGAATAGGCTCTGAAGGTGGGGGAGGATGCTGATCAGGTCTGGCAGGCCCAAACATGTCATGAAGATCCGCCTGGCAGAGTTCTCTGTCAGTTAGCGCTTCACCTCCTACCTCCAGCAGAGCTTCAAACCTTGTCCTGAGTGTGGAATATTGGGTCTTAGTGGACTATGTTCCCTGCCTCTAGTGTTAAGTTAGCCAGTCAGAACTGTGGCCGTAAGGTAGTTGGTGCCTGTCATGGTGGTAATCCTATAACTTGCTGGTGGACACCAGCAGTGGGAAAGGCTGTCTAGCTGAAGAAAGAGTCCTGTTGGGCCTTGTTTGACCTGTGGGAATCTGGAGGAAGCTGATGGGTATCAACAGGCTAAGTGGAAGGCAGTTTTGGGGGGCGACTAGGGCACCGAACTCCTCCTCATGGGAGGAGTTCAGTGAAGCCATGACGAACAACTTCTGGATGGCATCAAGAAGATTCTGGTCCACCATTCAGCAACTGAGGAGGGTGAAACAGTTCTCCATCAACACTGTCTACAGTTGGGATGAGGGGCTGCTGACCTTGACTCGAGACGTTGTGGGTCGGTTGAAAGAATACTTCAAAGTATTTTCAAAAGTATTATTCGTTTCTGTCCTGAACGTGAAACAGTGGACCACCATGGGATTTTGCTCAATCTCAATTTATTGGTCAATCTATGTTCCTACACTCACCTACTGTCACGAGCTGTGGGTAGTGACCGAAAGAACAAGATAGTGATTACAGGTGGACGAAGTTTCTACTGCAGGGTGGCCAGTATCTCACTTTAGAGAAAGAGTGAGAGGCTTGTTCATTCACGAGGGACTTAAGAGTAGAAGTGCTGTTCTTCCACAACGAGAGCAATCAGTTGAGGTGAGTTAGGATGCCTCCTTGATGCCTCCCTGGTGAGGTTTTCTGGGCATGTCCCTGTGGAGTGAGGCTCTGTGGGAGATCCAAGACCTACTGAACCTACTGGCCTGGGAAAACCTCCAACAAACTGACAAATGGTCCTCGGGAGCAGGAAGTCTAGATTTCCCTGCTGAACCCGCAAGTGATGGATGTTGATATTTAGTTTTTCATGTAAATAATTTTACACTGCTCTTTGTAGAAAAATGTGCTTAGTAAATAAAATTGATTTGATTTGAACAATATAAAGGCAAACAGAGGGGGTTTTGCATCTACTCTATTCTTTTATCAGACTCCAACAAATACATTCTTTGCCAAGGTTGACTGATAAATATTTTTTTATATAATTTGATAATTTTTTTCACGAGTGTGCTTTTTAAACTGTAAGACTATGAATTTTTTTAATTAGTTCTGAATTCTTCTGTTCTGTTCCAGGAGGTGACTCTCTCATGCTTTGGGCAAGGGCCTGTAGTTCATCTTCTGAACACACGGCAGAATTTTGGCCGAATTCCAGTTCTGACGGACATTTCCAGAACCCTGCATCTGATTAACAAATCACCCATTCCAGCCCACTTTACTACTTGCATGGTACATCAACAGTTACAACACACCAAACCTCTACCAGAATTGATACTGTATGAGTGACTTTAGCATATCACTAGCAAATAGTGAAAACACAGAAAAGTCACACTCTTCTGCCAACATAATAAAACCGTGCAAAGATCAGGTAGAAAATGCACCCAAAACAATAGTATCTTTTTTATACCGCAGTATAAATGATCTGCTGATGTCTGATAAAATGTAGTTGTGCCATTACTAATTAATTCTGGTCAGATTAGATATGGGATTTATTAGCTAATATGTACAAGCTCCAGGAATAATTAATTTCCATTCCAATTTAGGGCTTAGCCCAGGAGATTTGCTTTCTCCACAGAGTACTTATTCTACAATTACAAACCAGTCAGATGATAACATAGCTATTTAAAATGACATAAATTAAGCTAAACTTAACCTTGGAAACTGATTTTTATGATAAATTAAGACCTTGGTGCTATGTCTGATATTTTTAACTCCCTTATTCTCAAGGTTTAAATTGTAGTTATCTTTTTTTTTTACTGATTTTGATTGATTTAAATTGCTATATACAAATGTAACCCTTGCTATTTTTAAAAGGGGATACTGGTGTGCTTTTGTTTAAAGAAACATTATGAACAAATTGTTATTCATCACTATTTTTTTATTTGTTAACTCATTGTAAAAAATAGTCACTTCTGCCATATTCTAAAAGCTGCTTCATATTCAGTGTTTCAATCGCTTACTAAAACTTCTCTCTTGCTATATTGTCTTGTCAGCATTGAGGGGAAACAAACGTGTAACTTGAAAGAATTCCTGAATACCTTTAAAACTGGTAAAGACACAATTATACACAAAATAAAGCACACATAGACAAGCCAGATTTAACTGCAGTGGTGTGGCCCTGTCCTCTCTTCAAAGACAGTGTGGAGGGAAGGAGTTTCTCCTCTGCATTCTCAGGCGTCAATCGATGTAGATTCTCCTCGAATTACATTACATCTCGCTCAATCGGCTGGCAAAGAGCCACACAATAGACCTGCTGACAGACAATTGTGTGGACACTGTAAAATGCATGCAAGGTTACTGTTTTACGTGCTTATTTAAAGAATGGCCATATCTGTGAGAGTTTGGGTTTGAGTTATTACGATAGTGAATAATATGCACTCAACGGGTTTTTAGGAACAGAACAGAGATCTTTAGTCAAGTCATAATTTTATGTGTTTCTATGAAGAACCATTTACCAGTATCTCTTTGTAGGTGTTACAAACTATGTAAGTGAAGAACCTATGTGAATAGAGCTAACAAAAGTTGTCTTTTCTAATCAAATCTTCCCACATTTTTTTTTCTTAACTGGTAACCTGAAATATAAATCATGCCCTAACAATGCCATTATTTATAGATAGAATTATTCTGTATACTAGTTGACGCTATAGCTGTGGGGCCTACAGCACAAACCTGTGTTTTACAGTGTTCCAACTATGCTGCATGCAATCAATGCTTATCCTGCTGTGGGACACAGCAGGTTTGATAAGATTATTAAGATTCCACTCATCTTCCTCTTCACGCCTGGGAGCCAACCTTTGTGCTCGTTCTCTTCTTCAAACCCCACTCACCTCTTTACAGTGATCACCCATGTATCGACTGACCCTCAGTCCATGTTTTGTCCGCTCTCTTGTTTGTTGATTTGAACACCGTCTTTCTGTCTGTCTGTCTGTCTGTCTGTCTGTCTATCTATATCTATCTTACCATGCGTCCATCCATCCATCCATCAATCCATCAAAATTGTGATATTCTGTGGTCTTCATGTCTGGACACTTGTGGACCTGTGAGAAAATTATCTCTTGTGCTTCTTGCACCACTTTCAAAATTTGAGTCTGATGAATTCTGTCATTCTGAAAATGCCAATGACATCAGGAAAATAAAATTAATGGCGTGAATACCCTTCATCATTCAGGTATCAGCTGATCACATTCTTTGGGCACATTTGCTAAACCTAAACTTGACCAACGGGGGCAACACCAGATCTTAGTCTTATCAAGTATGCAAGAGCCATGATGGCTGCATCACTTCATCTGCCTCGTTTCTTACACTGATGAGCCCATCACTCTGAAACAGGGAAAATCTGTACTCAGCAAACTATATGACCTTGCTCCATTGCTCCAGAGTCCAATCTTTATTCTCCCTTGCAAATTGAAGCCTTTTTCTCTGATTCACCTCACTGATTTGCTGATTTGTGGTTTTCTTATGGGGTCCATTGAGTTCCCCTGCATTAAACAACTTGAACCAGGTCATTACACGGTTTGAATGCATGACAAGGAGTGTATGACTTATATATAGTCATACACTCCTTGTCATGCATTAAAACCATGTATTGACCTGATCCAAGTTGTTTAATTTGTAACCCTGCATAGTTAAACATTTTATAAAAACAGTTTTTTGTTCTTTTTACCATCCATGCTTTAGTTTTGGAACAATTTTATATTGGCCTCAATATATATTTTATCCTAAACAACTTTTGTCAAGAGAAATTGAATGCATGATTAAATGCTGATAAAAGCTGATGTGAACCAGTTGGTTAAAGTGTTGCTATGGTGACACCTATCAAGGAGTGATGTACCGCTGAATGCCCTTATAGTTTAATGCTGAACTCTATATAAATATGTACCATATACACAATCCATATTAAATATTTATATAAAATTTATATGAACCATTTATGGCAGCCAATATAAGATGAGTCAAAGATAAAACGTTTATTATTTTGGAATATGTATTGTATAGATTAAATTTAAATTCTTCATATCCATGTATTGTTACTTGATACATGATGCTACTTATAGTAATGATGTCTTTTGTCTTACTTATGTCGGCGAGGGAGCCACCACTTTTCTTTCAACTCCAAGATCCTATGCTGCACTGAAATACTGATATGATTATTTAGCTATTCGATATACACATCTTATTCACAAGGTCTGTGCAATGCTTAAGTCTCCAGGCCTGTGTGGAGCAGTTAGAGGAAAATGCCCTCTCAAGGGAAATATTTTAATGCATCACATTTCAGTCATGAAAGTAGCTACTGGAACACCCTTGTTTCCAAAAGCAGGCATCACATTATAATGCTTCAGCTCATCAAACACAGATTGGATTTCTCTTTCCTCAGAGCCAGAGACATTCCTCTTGGAGAGTTGAACCCAGTGAGGGAATAATACCACCAGAGACCCAGATGAAGCTAAAGGTTGTGGCTCATCTTAAAGACACGTTTCACTTCCAGGATGAACTGGCAATATCCATACAGGACAGCCAAACACACACTGTTTCTTTGTCAGCCAGAGGCTTTGGCACAACAATTGTCAGTGATAAGCCTTTTGGTCCAAGCCTTGACCTTGGCACACACTTCAGGTAGAAACTAACTCATGAATTTTACTCAACACAATCATAATTTAGAACTGGAAATTTGGGTTTTAGTTAATACATTAATTCTTTTTTTGTGCTATGTCTTATAAGCCATAGTTCTTGCCATTACCACTTCAAGCTGACCAACCAAGGTAAACGGATACACCGGTTATACTGGAAGATTGATGGCTCTCTGGCCTCCACAACAAAACGTAAAGGGGGCAGCTTGTCTGGGAGACCCGTTCTTCCCCCCATTTCCACTTCCAGACATAAAGATACTTTAAAGTGTGGCTCTTTACCCCGCTCCACAGAGAAGCCAGCATTCTGTCTCAGTCCATCACGTGTCGAGCTTCCTCCAGGCTCATCTGTTGACATGGTGCTGACAGTATCATCTGACTCTCCTGAGGTAATTTTGTTAGCTTGAAACCTTTACAATGAATAAATGCTTAGAATTTGTAGATCATTGGCAGTACAGTATGTACTTTAGAGTACATGATTAAAATGTGTGTCTCTGTGTTTTCAGGTTGTGCATGCACATTTTGTATGCCATGGCATTATTGGCCCCAACAGTTGCCAAGAAACCATTATGACTGTAGATGTGACTTGTCGGTTTGTGACTCCAGTGCTCAGTATTTCTTCAAAGCAACTGAACTTCTACATCAAGAAGGTTGGTCTTGAACATATAACTGAACAATATAACTGCCAGATCTTTCTATTTGGGTTAAATTGAATACTTTTCTGCTCTGTTTTTCTGCACGTGTAGTGGAGATAACTATGTAAGATTAGTGTTATTGATAATCATTTGCAAGGCCTTTTTAGTTAGAGATAATTCAGATTTATTGTTAGATGCAGAAAGATTTTTCATGGGTTACAAGAACATTTTTTTAAAGGCAAGATAAGTAATAATAACATCTACAATTTCAAATCAGAACTGCAGTCCAAAGAAAAAACAAGTAGTGTTCTTTCCTCTTCTCCTTTGGAGAGTGTTGTGCAGGTGTCCATCTTATGAGAAGATGGAGACACAAGCAAAATACCTGTGCACTGAACTCAGCCACTCAATAATGGCTTTTCATTAAGAGGGGACTACTCTAATTTTTTTTTTTTTTTTACTTTATTCTGTCCTTTTTTTGCCATTATAACTATTCAAACAATCCAGGCTGTTGTCTTTACTTAGTGATATTGACTGATTTAGCAGGATTTTGATGTGAGGATACTGAGAACTATTATTGTTGGCTTGGGAAAGGTGATTCTTGTAATTGTGTACCTTTATATATACACTACAACTCGCTGAACCCTATCCACACAAAAAAAATGGGTTGTTGATTCTGAAAAATGTGAGTTGCTCCTTTGGACCACTTAATGCTCATTTATGCTCCCATACAACATTCGTTTTATGTTTTCACATGTTGCCACTCTCATACTTTCATACATGTTATAACAGGGCCCTGAAAAACTCCAATATATCAGCATAACAGGTGCAGAAGACCGGTAAAGGCCCGGCTACCAAAAGCTTGCCTATGTGCCCACCCCAAGGCCTGGCTCCAGATGGGGCCCCAGTTACCCATGTCTGGCCAAGGGAACCTATTTTTCAGTGCTTGTCATCATTATTGTGGTCTTTGAGTCACACTTGGAATGGTCCCTTCCCTAGACACACAAACCACAATAAGGTAGCGTCTGAGGGAAGGGTGACAAGACATTTCTTAAGTAAACAATTCTGGCATAAATATGTGGATTTGTTTAACACAACATTCTTCTGTTTGTTTTAAAACACATTTATATAAATTACTAATCCAAAAGTATAATTTCCAAACAATAAGTCACCAATATCTCCATCCATTTTATTTTTAAACTCTGTGCTAGGAAAACCGAGCTACAGGAAGAGATACCTACTGTATGAAGCAGCGGGAGAATAGCCTGCATGGTAGCCTATACACCACCAAAATGCTTCTAAAAGTGCAGCCATCTATTTTTAGATTGTTTATACAGTAGATGATAGATGTTATCACAGATTTTGCCAGTGACAGTAGTGCTAGAACCATAGTTTTTGTATTTGACTCATTTACCACATTGAACTGTCATTAATGGCTATGAAGGGAGAGTGATTGCTCTGTCATGGAGAGAACTTTACAATCGCTCAATGCCTAAAATAATTGTTTTTTGTGAACTACTGGAAAATATCAAAAGTATTAAAAATTATAAACAAGACACTAGAATGTGGATATTTTTTTATATATATTCAGACTTATCTGCTGGGTGTATACCTTATACAATATAGCTTTCCCTGTACATCCATCTGTGGCCTCTCAAAATTTTAAATACTGATTTTAAATGTACGTTGTTCTTTGTTGGTCCATCTATTCATATGTTTTCTGTAAAAACTACTGAAAAAATGGATTTTAGACAGCAGCAGTGATTGAATTGTAGAATTAAAAAAGAGAAAATCACACAAATTGTTAAAGTTTTCTGTCCTTGAGTTACAGGTCAATGGGAAGAGCCTGGTGCACCAGTATGAGAAACTGACCCTAAAGAATGAATCATCTCTGTCTTTATCCATGGAGCTGTGTCTTGTGGAGCCTTTCTCTGTGTGCGAGGCCCCTGGTGACCAAAGCTCAGCCACAACTAAGGTGTTTCTTTATACTGCTTACTTTCAGTTCTTTATTGTTTTTATTTTCCTCTTTTAAGATCAAGGAAGAAAAGTTAACTTTGGCGTCTCAGAAATTCAGTATCTGAAAATAAAATGAAAATATTTTTTCATTAGATTATCTGTACTATGCTTACAATCTAAATTTATTGCCTTGCTATTTTTCCATACTTGCATGAGCATATTTAGCTTGCCAGTTAGTTTGTGGAGGATTATTGGTTTGCCAGTTGCATTGGGCTGACTTTTTGCTTATAAATATGCATGCATTTTGCGTTAAGACTTTCACAGTACTAAATCATTAATGCCTGTAGTAGCTTGTTCTGTCTCATCTTACAAGAAGTGACAAGGGGTAAAAGAAAGGGATGAGAGGCAGGTGTGAATGACACAATATTAAAATAAACTCATAAACTCTTGAAAAAGGTTTGCTAAAGTAAATGCACTTATCATCTTTAACTCATGAAAGTAATGCAAGTGGTTTCTTAAACCTGCTGCTGCAGGTTCTGTGCAGGTCAACTGTAAATTAATATCTATTAATTAAATTCTTTTAGGGTAAACTGCAATCTTTAATCTGTGTTTCATGAATTTTCCTCCTGGGATGAATAAAGTATTTTTTTATTTCATTTAATTCTGTCACAGCTAAGATATCAGCTCTTTGTGTGAATTAAATGTCAGAAATAAGAAGCTATAAAATGTTCTTCAGGTCTCCAGCAGTTTTTTTTCCGGTGAAGTTATTTTGATATGTCTGGCTCCCACGCCAGAATTACAACAATACTGTTATTAATTTGCAATAAGTTATTTAAACCATGTGAACTCTGAGATTTTTGAGTTGTTAGCAAATGTAGCAGTAATTTTATTTTTCACCAAGCTGCAATACCTAAATGTAACATTTACATCTTGCATTCCATAAATGACATGTTTTTTTTCTAGTCTATTGTTTTAGGAGACGGGAGCAAGGCAGAGTTGTATGTTTGCTTTGATCCCTCCTCCTTTCAGGATCGGGTATCACAAGTAGTACATAAGGTAAGGGTAATACCACTGTATGGGATTAGATGGGATTAGTAGATGTAATTTAATGCATTTATCTCTGCCTCCAATGTACCTCTTTGCAGAAGCTGAAGAGTAGACATAACAATTGTAGTAAGGTTAAGATCCAGTTTATTTTTATAGCACTTTTACAATAAATCAACTGCTAACACCAGTTCAAAGTGCTTTACAAACAAAAAAGAAAACAAATCAAATATAAAGTTATGATAATAGTGGTCATTGGCACAATGTTCAAACAAAAGAGTGGAAGCTACTGAGATAAAACACTTTGTATGTAGGCTACTATACCCAATCAATGGCTATACCAAGTGTGTTTTTTTCTTTGGTTAATTTTCTTTTTCAAGCATCTTGAAGTCCGTTACTTGGAACACGCACAGAAGGACATTGTGGAGCTGCATGCTGAAGTCCACTACCCAAACCTTCACTTTTCCACTTCCATGGTTGATTTTGGCTGTGTGTTAAACTACACTGAGAATCAGAAAGTGATCACAATCACCAACTGCTCCCCGCTGCCTGTGTCTTACCATTGGTCTTTTCTAGTAGATCACAAACACATGGACATCAGGTATGTTTAGACTAATCATTTTGACATTTACATATTTTATTATTGTGTAAAATGTATATAGTTAGGGCTGCATGGTGGCGCAGTTGTTTAGCACAGAAGGTTGCCGGTTCAAATCTTGGTGTGAGCGGGGCTCCAACCGGGAACCTTTCTGTGTGGAGTTTGCATGTTCTCCCCATGTTAGCGTGGGTTCTCACCGGGTACTCTGGCTTTCTCCTAAAGTTCAAAGACATGCACCTTGGGGAAAGGCTGATTGGAGACTCTAAATTGACCATGTCCAGGGTGTACCCTGCGTCTCGCCCATTGACAGCTTGGATTGGCTCCAGCCCCCCGGCGCAACTCCATTTGGGAATAAGCCATATAAAATGGATATACGTAGATGGATATACATAGTTTAAAATTTAGAGTCTACAATGAATGAATCTAAGTGATCTGCACGACACCTATATCTTCAACTCTCAGTTAAAACCCAAATCCTTTATAAATTCTTTCGGGACAACACATTCACTGATTGTGAACTATGTAAACTTTACAGTGTGCCATTTAAAGCCTTTGCATTAGTGGATACTGTAAATACTATATTGGTCTCTCGGCAGTATTGAGCCATAAAATTACAGCAGTTCTACAAAAATCTTTTGTACTCAATTAGCTTTTCCCTCTGAACCTCTTTGATTTATTGGTATTTGTTCTTTTGCTGTTTCTTTCTTGTCATAACTTAGTTTTACTTAGGTAATTTTTTTCTTTTCATTTTCATCCACTTTCTCTTAATACTCCTCTGCGTCTGGTTCCTACCTAATCCTTATGAAGCTTATCTCTTCAGTTTTTACCCTCTCCATCTTAGATTGTGACCTCTACTAACAATCTGTCTCATAGGCCAGCATGCTAATTAAATGGAGACCTTACTCTGCCTGCACATGCTGCCTCTAAAGTTTCTTTCTCCCACACAAAACCTACACTATCTAACCGTGTTCAGCTAATTACATCCCTATCAGTAATTACACCACAGTCCTTGGAGATGGGATTTTCAGTAGAGCAACTCTTTTATATGCATTTATCCTTTTAATAGATAGAGGGAGTGGAATATCTGTAGATACTGCAATGTCTGTTAAAACTCTAGAAAGATGAAAATTAAAAGCTTAAGCCTATTCCAACATTTTGATTTCTCTTTAGCTTCCTAAATACATAAAGGAGTAGATGACTGTGTCACAAATAATTAACAAATTAAAATTTATGACAAGTAACCTAAGTTCGTTGACTTTAAAGCAGTGTTTTTTCTGGTCCTCAGATACCACTGTCCTGCAATTTTAAAAAAAGGTTTTCCTGATCCAACACACCTGAGTCTGATTAATAGACTTCCTCCTGATCGTGTTCTTTATGAGCATCTTATTGACCCATAAATTTCACCCAGTTGTCTGGTGGGACAATGGTACTTGTGGACTGGGATTGAGGAATACTAACTCAAGGCATGTATCTCAAAGTACAGTCCTTGAATGTTACTGTGCTGCAGGTTTTAAATATTTGCTTGCTTTAACACACTTTAGTCCAATTAATTGGTCAGTATGCAGCTTTGGTGTTGGGACAGGAAATAATCTAAATTCTGCAGGACAGTGGCCCTTAAGGACCACTGTTTGAAATCCTTAAATGAAAGTGAAAGAACACATAGCAACGAAGGGCAGATAAATCAGTTTTGAAGGTTTATGTCATTCCTTAAACTTGGCATGATACAAGCTATGTGCAAAACCACTGTTAGCTGACTTTCATTTCTGCAGTTTGGATGATGGGTGCAGTCCAAAGATGATAACTAACCTAATTAGTCAATTTTAGATAACTGTATGATGTCGGATTACTAGAAACATAGTGGTCATGCATTGTCTGTGGCATGCCGTGCTACACTACTACACCCTAATAGATATGTCAATTTCCTCCAAGAGGGAGAGATGCCTACTTGACTGATTTAGTAAAAAAAATCCTCGATAAGAAAATCTGAGGGTGAACGGAACAGACTACCACTGACGTTAGGAAATTATTACATTTGCCTTGTACAAATATGTCAAAACAAAATAAAAAAATAAAATAAAGGCTGTTCGTACATAATACTTTTGGTTAACATACTGTATTTTTCACTAATAGTTACAGAAAATACAAGAGTTATTTACATTAGTTTTCATACTGTTAATTTTGATTAGTTTACCTTTATCATTACATAAAGTAATAACAGGGAATAAAAGGAATTCAAGTTTAGCTTTCAAACACATACTTGTTTTACACTTTACATAATTTGAACATGTAAATATCTGGCTACATTCCAGTTTGATACTCCTGTGCAGAAGTCCTGGTCACCTATCATATTATAGTATTATTGTTCATATGCACTGGCGACCTGTCCAGAGTGTACCCCGCCTCTCGCCCAATGTCAGCTGGGATTGGCTTCAGCGCCCCGGCGACCTCGTTCAGGGAAAGAGCGGTAGATGATGGATGGATGGATGGATGGATGGATGGATGGATGGATGGATGGATGGATGGATGGATGGATGGAT
>JBAMIG010000010.1:4660153-4674073 GCA_037177335.1 Kiunga ballochi | reverse complement strand
GATTAATATGCCTGAGTAACACACTTTAACAAATTGAGAATTAACTGTTTATCTCTGGCGTTTGTAGCAATGGTAGATCTTTGACCACCTTGTGAGGTCCTGTGAGAAACTGGATTGGTCTTCTGTGCTTCTCTTTTTATCATTTTTCTCTTCAGTCTTTCTTCTCTCTTTTCTTTTCCAAAAAAAAATTGAGAACTATCTTAAAAATGAAAAATGTTAATAGAAATTTTTATTGTCTTAGTCCATACTGGCTACAGTAGCAAATAGACCTGACTTCAGGTTATAGTGAAAAACTGTTTATTGAAAAACATTACTTATGTGTAAAAAGTGTGAAATGTATTAAATTAGAAATATAACTTAAACAAACTGAATGATAAATTACTTCTAATACTTCTAATTTGAAAAATAATTTTAATTAATAGTTTTGTAATCACATCTACAAGAATTCACTTGTTTTGTCTGCACTTATACACATGTAATTTTTTTAAACAACGTACCTGTACTATTTTGTCATCATTGCCTTTTTGCTGACAGACTTGTTAAAATGAGTTAAAATGTTTGTGGTTCACTAGTCTTTGTTTTGTAGCTTTTTTTGTGTGAATACAGGAAACAATCACACCCATGGTGCACATAACAGGAAGAAAAGGAGACAAATATGAGAATGTCAAAGAGGGTTATTTCTGTTTTGAGTAGAAGTAGAACTGCAGAGTCATCATGTGCTGTCTCCTCCCATCTGTTCTTCTGTCCACACTAGGAGGTCTAACCTCTTCTTAGTATACTCATAATTCAAAAGATATCTTCATACCCCAACAGCTCCTAAATTATTTATCTCATCCCATTTAAATTATTATTCAGAACAAAAAACAAAAGATTTTTTCAAACATATTAACCCATAGTGCTTTGTTTTTTTTTCACTGTGTGTACAAATGTGCATTTATTAACGCTTGACCATTTATCACAGAACAATCATACAGCAGTGCCCCCTAGTGGTTGCTAAATACCACTCAAAAAAGTACTGCCACCATCTTCAGCACTCTGGCAAATGGATGTTCAGTTTTAAATGCATGCAGACCCCGAGGCACTCATACATGCAGAGTCCAGTACCAAGGCCAATGTTATAGCAACATTGTAACCATTGCTCTGTGATTTAATACATAACTTTTTTTTCTTAGCTTTGAGATGACTTCACTCATTAAATCTCTTTCATTCTCTTCCATGTTTATTCAGCAATTCACTGCAATCTATCCTGACCTGTTTCCTGCTGCTTGCCTATTAAATTCCTCTTAATTATAGAACACTCTGTTTAATTACCTTGATGGATGCACCCATTGTGATCCCACAGGGAAGGAGAGAGAAGAGTAAAGAGAGAAAATGAGGGTCTGGGTTCTTTGGATTATGGGTGTAGAAGATTTTCCATTTCACTTGGGCATTACATGATGCACTGATTATACAGTAAAAGCTTGTAATCTACTGCTGGCTGCATACCCCGTATATATTTTTTTACTTTCAAACAGAATTTCGGAAACAGCTTTAAATTGACATAAATGAAAAAATATCAGTTTGTCTAATGTGTTATGAACCTTCTCTCTCAGAGACACAGAGATTGTAGAACTAGAGGAGGACCAGATGGAGCTGGAGAGTCCTACTGAAGAATGGACATGTCACTCCTCAACAGCCTCTCCTGCCTTTTCACTTCCTCCCAGCCTGATGCCTAATGCAAATGAGCAAAGCTGCTTGCCACACCTGGTCCGTGTGGAAGAGGTAGGCAAATGTGCAACTGAAATTAAATATGGGGTTTTACAGATATCTCCAGGAAGCAGCCAACAGCTAATGGCAAAGTCTTTTGTCTAAACGACAGTGGTGTTACTGTGGAAATAAAGACATATCCACAATACACATCTGTGGACTCTTTTTTTTTTTTGCAATAATGATCTCAGTAATGAAGATTGTATTTTTGTGTTTATGGTTTCATTAACAGAAAAATCTTTAATAACTTGATGTAACCATCATGAGGCCGTGACAGTTTGGTCTGTCTTTTCTGATAAATGAAAGCAGATAATATGCTGGTCACATGTGATCATATGTAACTTTTTTGGTCTGTAGCCATGTATATTTGTATTACCCAATAATCTATTACTATTTTTAAACATAATAATTGCTTAAAAAAGAAAAAAAATCTGTGTTGTTATCCAAGCAATTTTGCAGACAGAAAAGGTGTTCACAGTAGTTAATTGCTAGATATTATTTTTACATTTGCCTGAACTGCCTAAAGTCATTTGGTCTATTTTTTTTTCTTTTGTGTATTTGTTCTAAAGAAAATTTTACACATTAAAATAAGCAAAGGTTGTGTCTATTTCTACTTAAAAGTAAACTCACATTATCATTATACAAGTCATTCCTCTTATGGTGCAAGTTGCTGGTTGTCTCATCTATCCATCTGTTGGCTTTATATCCTTTTTTGTAAACAGGGTTTCCCACTCCTTTCAGCAGAGGGGTTGGGTACACCATATACAGAAAAAAAGGTGCCTAATCACAAAGATACTTAAACTTGTTGTTATATCTTTTTCACTTAGAGCAATGTAGGTTATCAACTTTCAAGTGGCATCTTTTATTTGGACTTTTACTGGACTAACTGGGGAACAAATATTATTCAAGTATATTCTACTGTTTTATATTTTCTATTTGCAGGTTTTTGACATATTGCCATTGTATGGTCTATTACAACCTGGTGACCAGCAGCTTACCACATTCTTGTTCTTCGGACATGAAAATGTTAGCAAGGAAGTGGTAGCACAGTGTCACGTGGAAGACGGGCCTTCGTATGAAATCAAATTGAAAGGCGAAGCTTCAGTAATCAAGTACAGCCTTGAATCCAGTCATATTGACTTAGGACTGCAGGTATGTTTACAGAACACAGTGGATTTAGCTTCCTGTGTTTTTTTTTTGTTTGTTTGTTTTTATTCTATATTGTTTTGTTCACTTTACTCTAAAAGTTCCACCTGTCAAATTAAATAATATTATTATTTTAATCAAAGGTGACTTACAAAGGAAAAACACTGTGGGATCGTTGTAGTCTTTAGTTTGCTACATGAGACAATTATGTAATTGCTTATCAAAAGCAGGAGATTGATCCAGAAGCATTCTGGCTAAATG
Source organism: Kiunga ballochi (assembly GCA_037177335.1). NCBI lineage: Eukaryota > Metazoa > Chordata > Actinopteri > Atheriniformes > Pseudomugilidae > Kiunga > Kiunga ballochi. The sequence continues at coordinate 4,670,920 of JBAMIG010000010.1, read as the reverse complement.
TTAACCAGTATGCTTCCAGCTTCTGCAACCATTCAGAAGATCTTTAGATGCTTTCTTTTTTGGATTTTGTATATTACTGTCTGGCAGTGCAAGTCTTTAAACAGAAAGATATCAAATTTTAGAGGTATAGTGGTATTTTTGGCTTTTGGGGGCTAAAGTTGGTTTAAGTAGCTACACGTCAATTTTTGAGCCAGTTAACTTTCAGATTACCAGATATTGAAGTTGGGAGTTGCCATATAAAATGAGATGGAGTCATTAGGCAATCTTAGGATTGGTAATAAGGCTCTACAAGGCTAAACAGAGACAGTATGTGATTAAAAACATAATTTAAAATGCAAGACTTAACATCACCTGAAAGACATATCCTAAAGATGGAATCAAGTGAGGCTGAAGTAAAGATATGATAGACCAAAGGAAGGAACGTTAAAAGATACTAACAAAATATTATTATAACCACCTGCTCAGGACTTGTACATTTTTGTTGCTCAATTTAAAAATCTAAACCTGTTTTTACTTCCTGTTAACAAACTACCTTTCTTAATTCAGTCTTTTCATACCGATAACGGCTCGCTTTCATTATAACTGAGGAAGAGTACATGACTGGGGTTTGACTGCTGGTAATCACAGGATTTGGAGAAAACAGTGTTGAGGCAGAAACTTCTCTGTCAGGAATGTGGAGTCTGGTTGTAAAAGTGAAAATAATTACAGGTTTATTAAGACAAAGGAAATAGTACAGAGTAAAGAAATTACAATTCCTGAGAGTCTGTTCATAGGTCCGTTGGGCAGAGCTCTGGAGAGAGTCTACCTATCAGCATGCAAGATGAAACTTATGAAGTCTCGTTCCCAGGTCATTGCATAATCATATATGTTGTCATGATGAAACAGAGAGATTGCTCTGGAATCTAGTGAAGTCTCGCGCCAGATTCATGTTGTAAAACAGTACTGTGGGGATGACCTGTCCAGGTCGTCCAGGAGAGTTTCTGGTGGGTATCAGTTTAAAGTGTAGATAAGCTCTCAAATCAGAAGTCACAGATTTACAATTAGTTGCTTAGTAAAGGGCAATCAGGAGAATGTGCAGCTCTATCATAGTTTTAACACAGAGAGTTGCTGATTCAAATACTAATCTTAATGACATTATGCTGAGCATGTCAAAGGATGAAACTCACATATGAAATTATAAAATAGGAAGCATGCACATGAAATTCCAACGACAACAGAATATTTTTAGCTACTTTCAGTTATTTTGTGCTAATTTTGTTGTCTAGTCCTTGTTATTATTTAGCTATCTGTTATCTGTGTGTCACACATGGTTTACCAGATGCAGATAATTGTGTTTTTTTTTTTAAACTTGATGGTTCATCATGCAGTGTTGGAATAGACATTGAAGTGGATGAAGCTTTGGCAAATCTAGGATTATAGATTGTGTTTTTACATTTTGGCCTGATGTTTATTGATAGATATAGAATGTGAAGTTTTATATCACACAGAAAAAAAGCAAAGAAAGATAATGCACAGTAATTTTCAATGTCACTGTCCTAATTTCCACTCTTTGGTCTTTCACTTCTATCCTCTTTATTAGTATGCAAGCCTTTGGGACTAGTTTATCATTGATATTCAAAACAAGGACACATTGATTTTTGATTTAGATAAAATAGTGATTCAGCAGAACATTCCTCTGACCTTTCTGCTTAGTCAGTCTTCTTCCCTCACTTGCTCCTTATGTTTTACTCATTGTGTTTTGTTTTAATCAGAGATTAGAATTAGCTATAAGTTAGGTCATCGTCAAACAGTTTGACGTGCACTAGCAACTATTTTTAAATGTTACGCACTCATTTGTCATTTTGATATTTGCCTTTACCTTAGTTTCTGTTTCTTTGTGCTCAGGCAGGTGCTCTAATGCAAAGAGATACTCACTTTTCTGTCATTCTAAAATGCAAAAAATGCCATTCCTGCATTGCTTTAGGAAATCATCTTGTGCTTTAAAGGCACTAGTTAGAGTAGTTTCCCTATATGCTGGAGGGTGGTTTCACATGATTTTTATGGAGTCCAATCATGCTGGCAACACCAGAAGTGTACCAGTATTGCATATCCTTTTCTTTTTTTTCAGCTTTTTTATAGTATAAAGGAAGTTGAAGTAACCCTGAAGAACACTGGCAAGGTGGGCTTCAGATTCAGCATTAAATACCTTCCAAAAGAGGTGGCAAACCTTGGGGGAGAAGAAAGGGTAGAGAATATGGACTTGGACCAGAACGGACATCTTCCAGATGCTCAGCAACATGGAGTCAATGAAAGACATGTGGTGGGACAAAATATCAGACCAGGGTGGCCAATGGTAATCCCAGCTGTGGTGAGTTATTCATTTCAATAACTGTGGATTCTTAAACATTCAGACAGAACTAATTGCATGGAGAGAATGCTTTATTATAATTATAATGTAAAAATTGAGTTTACCAGTTTTTAATTAGTATTTCTTTTCTGCCTTTCTCCCAGGGTTACATTGATGCTGGTTCAGATCAATGTTTGCGTGTACTGTACCTTCCGGGTGTCCCTGGGGTATTTGAGAAACATTTTCAGTTGCAAGTGGCTTTTCTGCCAGTGCAGAAAATTACGCTTCTTGGAGAAGGAGTGTTTCCAAGGATCAGCCTGAATTTGCCACGAAACTTGGGTATGCACAGATAGACTAATCACACTTAGTTTTTACCATATATGCACATTTACATGGATTTAAAGTTGCAAAAAACAAGTTATTTTAAAGATAAGCTAGATTTTTTAGCTGAAAGACATGTATTAATAATTTAATGATGTGACTTTTTGGGAAGCAGAGGATTGTTACAGTGATATGGTGCATCAGGCCAAAGAAGCTGTGGAGGCAGATAGAGTTAAAGAGGAGCTTTCGGGTGGGATCACTGCTGGTGGACAAGCGACAACAGAGGCTACCTGCTTACTCACGGTCAGTAAAAAATAATTCTGATATAAAAAAAGCCATTTCTGTTCAGAGAAGAAACTAATTAATTGAATTAGATAATACAGCTAAGTGTGGTCAGCATGGTTGTGACAAAGATGTTGTGTCCAATAAGTTTTTCAGGTAAATTAAAAGTTGTGGTTTCACATTTGAGTCTTGAAATATTCAGAGTTGTTGTCTTTTACTATATTTAAGAGTTTTAAATAGGGTAAATATGTTTGTAAACAACATGGTAAACAAGATTTCCAGACAGCAAAACACTGAATATGTTATGTATGCTCTTATATCCATAATAAATGTTCTTAATTTATTTCAGCAATGCAGCTGCATCTCTGCTGTTTGTAACCAGCTCATGCTGAAGGGCTGCCCCTGCTTCTTATTTGTATATTGATTTTCTAGGTTGTCCTGTTTGCCAGGACAAGAATACAGGAATACTTTGGAAATTGCTATTTGTTTTCTTTTCCCTTCAGTATATTCTCATAGTGTTGTCCCAATGACGTCCCTCACATCTCCCCTTCTCCCTGAAATAAAATGATAATTATTTTTATATGTGATTACAAATATATCTTTGGTGCCTGAGGCATTCTTCAATATGTTATCTATAACCTGACAAACTACCAACATTACCTCCGCAGAGAGGATTCTTGGATCTTTTTTAATCTTTGAAATCAAGAAAGTAAGGTTGCATACTAATTTCTTATTATTACATTTATTATTACTTTATTACTTTATTTATTATTACCTTTCAAGGCTGCATTGTGAGCAGATGATAATGTAAGATGTGTGCAATCACATCTCAGCAACATAATTCAACTTAAGTTTCTTCAGTGGAAAGATCTACTGTAATGTTAAAGACACCATCAGTTATTTACTCTTATATTAAGTCATCTGATACACATTGCTTATGATGATGATACACACAAACCAAAGTTTCTCATTGTATTTGACTTGTAGATTATCTTACATTAGACACAGCAAAGTGTACATCTTGTGTGCTGGATATCGAAAGGCATGTTGATGTTTTTAAATTACTTGTTAATATATCATAATTTTATTATAATAATACTGTAATGGGGGCTCCAGTGTATGGCCATTTTTATTTTATTTAGTAAATTTGTTCCCTGCACAGATACAACTTATTTTATAGTTAAGGTTTTATGGTTATAGAAGACTATTTTTTTATTAAACAAGAATGGTTGTTAGGAGTCTTTCATAATCAGAGCCCTTATAAGATCCTCTGAGGATTTTTTTTCAGCCAATATGCATTGTATTTTAGACCAGGATCAGTATCAGCTAAATTTTTTAATGTTATTAAAGAGTGGACACTTATTAAATATTGGTCCTGCCTGTCTTCTTTTTAATTTACTCACAAAACTCTTAATGGTAACTTTTGGTGTTTATTTACTCTCCCTGTCACGCCTCTTTGGCATTCTATTTTCTCTCTTTTATGCTTGCAGTACACAGAGTTGCTTCACTTAGAAATTGAGAGACTGTTAGTCATAGAAAATGCTCTTGCGTCAGATAGCCTACTGGAGAGAAGTGACTACAAACTAAGCAAGTATGTACAATCACAAACACACACTCTTTAGATAACAGATGGTTCACTTACTTGACTGAACAGAGAACTTCTTGAAACTGTGCTGTGTAATTCAAAGATTCTTAGTTAATGAATGCTGTCTGGCTGGCAGTGTTTTGTTCTATGCTATTTGCATGGCATGAGATAGATGTTTTCTTTTTGTGAAAATTGCACAAACATACAAAATGAATTATAAATGAGAGCAGTGAATTGATAATGAGATAAAAACTATCATAAGTGTGATATGTGGAAAGTAAACCCTCGCGTTTTATATACAATAGTTTAGATTGTGATGTTCATTTTAATGGCATGCAGTTACTGCATGTAATAATATGCTGCAGGAACAACTCTTTATAAATATCTTTTATTTCACCAGGTTTAAACTCCCAGAATATGTTTTGGATTTTGGCTTTGTCATTCCTGGCAATGTTAATACCAAGACTGTAAATATCATCAACTGTGGATCAATGCCAGTGTCCTTTCAAGCCAACAGCAAGCAACTAGTAGGCACAGGTATCCAAAGATTCTTGTATAAAAGATGTATTTGTCATGTTTCAGCATCCATTGTATTCTCTGTTTGTTAAAGATATGTTTAAAGTTGTGTTAAAAAAGTAATATTAGTTTTACATATCAGAACATGTTTATTTTTTTTATTATTAGATTTTACAATTATATGCGTTTTAAAAGCAGTCTTAATACTTAAAACCTTGAAACCTTTATATTGAAAGAGAGAGTTCTTTCTCTTAAACAAAACTGTTTATGATATCTTAAGAGCTGAAATGGTTCTATCACTGTGATGCTGAAGTAAAATGCGTAATAAATGCATGTTTAGTACTATATAATCTTGCATTGATGTTCTACATTCGCACCACATTATTTTCTCTTTTTATTTGTAGTGCCTTTCTTTCATTTCCTCCCCCTTTGAGTCTATAAGAATAAAAACTAAAATAAATAATTGCAAACATTACAGATTAGGAATAAGAATAATTAATTTACATCTTGTCTTTCAAAGGTTTCTCAGTGGAATTGGAAAAAGTGCAAAACCTACCATGTGGTCAGACTCAGTCTTTGATAGTTAAATTTGATGCTCGAGCAACTAACCTGAAGATGGGGGACACAAGCATTGTTCTGCCAATTCTGGTAAATACCGACACAATAATGTATTATTTAAGTTTTCATGTTTGATTCTTTGCCAGAAAATCAGAAACTATTATAAATTTTCACCTGCAATGATTTTTTTCCCTCATTTTTTTCTTATACAGGTTGCAGGTGGACCAATAGTGCAGGTGCGACTGTGCGCAGTAGTCACCATACCAGTTATTACAGTCTCTACGGATATAGTACAGTTTGACACACTACAGTGTGGCATGTGTCAGGTAATACAGTGTTTTCAATTTCAGGAGATTAAATTTCATCTTCCATGTCATAAATTTAGAACTGACTTGTCATATTATAACAAAATTTAAATTTACAACACAATCTATACATTTTGATATGATTTTCATAAATTGGCGAGTTGTTGAAAGAGCATATAATACAAATAAAGACACCAATGAGAGAATTGCAACCTGCCCGACTGTAATGTCACCTTTAATGATTTATGGTAAAAACAGTTTGAATTAGAAATTAGTCTGGTGGATTTTTTTTTTCTTTTACCCAAAAGAAATGGATGTGTGTAAATTTCAAAGTTGTCTAAAATACCTGTCAAAGCAGTATACTTAAACCTTTAAAGTCCTGGAGGTATCTACAAATCACTTTGACAGCCACACCACTGTTTTCAAGCCTGTGCTTTACCTCAGCCTTTGTTTTGACATTAAGATCAAACTGCATTCAAGTTGGTGTTACAAAACTTGATTTATAATATTATATATATTTATAATGTGTTTTCCATACTCTCCTGTTAGATAAAGACAATACAGCTGCTGAACCACAAGTCTGTGCCTTGTTACTGGAGCATAGCTGAGGAGGTAGAGCTTTTTAAAAAGGTAGAACCAATTTGATTAAATTTATATTTTAATATATCCTATATTTTCATCTTTATATTTAATATTTTCAGTAGTTTTTTGTTTAGATTAAGGCATCTGTCATCTGGATAACGTATGCCTCTGCTTTTGCATTCCTGCAGGTTAATAAGTTCCTTCCTCTGTATGAGCGTAAAAGGATCTTACAGGAGCAGCGGCCTCCTGCAGTGGTGTTTGAGATGGTTCCCTGTTCTGGTGTGTTGTTCCCTGGTGAAAGAGTCAATGTCCACATCAAGTTCAACCCTGATAAAGGGGTAGAAGCATTCATCCTATTAAACAAGTTCATTTCTGTAAAGTTCATAAGAGTTACATGGATATGATTTGGATTTCTACTGTTTGTATTTTAAGAGTTAAAATTTTAAGTTTATTTGTAGCATAAGCGATATTCTTAACAAATTTGACTGACATTAGGACTGTGGATCTGGATTTCTCTCAGTGTGCGTACAACAGGCGGCTGGAAGTTCGTGTGGCTGACAACAATCAGAAGGTGTTCATTACAGCTCAGGGTCATGGTGAAGAACCCCAACTAGAGTTCAGCTCATCTGTACTGGTGCTGGGACCCTGTCTTCCTTTTAACACTGAGGCTGAAGCTGAAGTCACAGTCAAAAACCCATGCTCCTTCCCCATTGAGTTTTACTCCCTGGAGTTTGACACACAGTACCTTGAAGAAGAAAAGGTAATTCTTTTTTTAATGTTTAAGACTGCAGATTGTTTGCAGACTTTTGCTATTTTTAATTCTTTTCTATATCTGTAATGCTTTTACCGTTTCCATGTAAAGCACTTTGAATTGTCCTGTACATGAAAGGTGCTATACAAATAAACTTGCCTTCCCAAAGTTACAGTGGACTGGACTGAACTCTTGACTTGTCATAAACCTCTGTGGTCTCATTTATACTACATTAAAAAGAGATACAGGCTAAATCAGAATATAGTAAAGAGAGATATAGTTAAATGTTTCAAACAAATAAGGATATCAAATAAATTACTTTTTTAATATAAAGCAGAACACAAGTTATATCCAAAACACAATAAATTAAATTAAAACTTGTACGTTTTTATCCGTTACTAGTTTGTTTATTTCTTCTTTTCCTCAGATTCTTCGTTTGACTGAGGGATATGATGACAATAATATGTTGTTGCTTCCTCCACGAGTACCTGGAGAGGGTCTTCCTACAGAACTGTTGGACTTCTACAAGGAATCCTGTTCCCATATGAAAGATGATGGTAACATCATTGCTTATTTTCTCCTACACCCACACATGTGTTATTGTATATCTGTTTTTATGTCCATTGTAATGTTTGCTTTTAACCTTTCTTTGTCAATCAGAACTTCATGTAGACTTGGATAACGGTGAAGTAAAAAAATATGACACGCCAGAAGAAAACAAGAAGCAAAACCAAAATGATGCCCAAAACACGATCAGTATGAAAAATGTGAAACAAGCTGAAATATGTAAGTTCAAACCTTTTCAGAAAGGAGACGGTTTCTGAAAGCATTTAGAGTTAAAAAAAAGCTTTTTCTTTTTGTATTTAGTTGTTTCAGAATTGGCTAAAGAGGCCTGCAGTGGAAGACTAGGAGAGCTAGAGATGACTCCTGTCTACAAAACGATTGCCCATCATATGGGATTTGATCTTTCACCAGAAGGAATTGCTGCACGCAATGGAAGAGGCATTGCTATAATTGTATATGGAGCCCCTTTGACAGGTTAAAGCACAAAACACAAACCTCATGAGAAAAGATGATTGAAATTATAATACTATACTTACTACTCTTTCCAGATAAGAGCAGCATGGCAGCTTCTCTGGCGCGTCACTATGGGGCTGTATGCCAGAGTGTTGATGCTGTGGTTACAGATGTTCTTCAAAATGGTTCCTCACCTATTAGCCTGTCAGCAAAACAACTATATGTTACTGCAGCTGCAGAGTATGCTCAGAAAAGGGCTGCCAAAACCAAAACTGGTAAACATGAAATATGTACGTGCAATGCAATCATTTTGTAGCTTTGCTATTCTTTATACATACACACACACACACACACACACACATATATATATATATATGTTTTATTTATATATATATATATGTGACGAGATCCTACCAAAACATTTACTGTAAATGTATCAAACATATTCACACTTTCAGCTCAAACAGGTGAACATACCACAAGTCCAGGGCCTGCAGCACAACTTGAAGCCTCAGATCCAAATATTATTCCTGTTTCCGTCGATTCTGTGGAAGTTCCTGCAAAACACCAAGAGTACACCAATGGGGAAGATGACTTTGCTTCTAATCTGGAGACGGAGCACCGACGCAACAGCTTCCTGGTAGATTCAGTTGTTTGAGATTCAAAGAGATGTTATGAAGTGAAGTTGTTTACCTGAACCCTTTTAGACAATCTTTTTTTTTAGCCTTTAGACATCGTTTTCCAGGCTTACTAAAGGACTTTTTACAGTTTTTTGGATGTTGGTTAGCTTTTGTTCCACTCTTTTTATATGTGATTCCACATTGTACCAATAATGCCTACATTCAGGTTCTGAATATTTATTGATTTATAACACCATCAGACCTGTTCTCTCTCATTTTTAATCTGCTTCTTGTGCCATATGTCATACGCAGTCCTCTCTTCATGTTTGCCTACCTTAAAATTGGCTTCTCGAGATTCACTCATACATGGAGACCATTTCTCATGAGGCTTCTGCCAGTAGATGGATCTACTGAAGGTCCAGATGTATCAGATAAATCAGATGAATGTATCTCTACAGTCCTGTGCCCTATCTTTGCTAGATCTATCATATTTCTTTAAGACTTTGCCTTCAGATCCTGTTTGTCTGCTTTTCGTAGTTTTTGGTTTCTCCACTTGTCAGGTTTACTCAAGTTTTTTACACCATGCAGTGACAGACTCATTGTTGCTGCTAAAAGAGAAAATAAATGCTTTATACTTTAAGAGTCAAAGAGAGAGTCATGTAAATCTTTAAACAACAACTGAAACAAAAATACAAATTGTCAGCACATTCCAAACAACATTATATTGTTCAAAATATTGCAGAAAATGTTTCAGAGAGATGTCCCTACACTCAGCAGTCTCCTGCCTGAACCTCTTCTTTGTGATATTCTGGCGGAAAGATTTCAGGTAAAATAATTTAATCATAACAAAACCTGGGACAAATAATAGTGAAGACCAGCTGCAAGTTTTTGCAAATTTTCAGATATTGTTTGTTTTGCGTATGTATTTTGTGTAATTTTCATATGTGCATGTTCTGTTTTCTCTCTTTGTCTTTTCATTGCAATTGCCATATTTATAATAACAGTCAAGCAATTGCCACCGTGGAGTAGTGATTGATGGTCTGGAGTCAGTGTATACTCAATCGGCATCAAAAACACTACAAGTTGTTCTTAAGGCACTTAAGAACCGTAAACACATCTATGTAGTCAACTTATATGACTCATATGCAGCCCTGAAGGAACGAAACAGGGTGCAAAAAGAAGCTGAAGGTAAAATATGAACTAGGAAACACATCTACTGACCTTTAACAAAGATATCACGTAAAAAAATTCTCATTGAGCTTGATGACAATGTGTGTTACTATGTGTATCCTCCAGAAGCTCTGCATAAGAAGACACCTGATAGGGAGGAGACGTGGCTGCAGGATCTGGATGAGGATAGCTATGAGACTCTGTCAGCAGAGAAGAAGGCAACTGTTATCCAGTGGCACTTGGAGACCCGCCAACAGCAGAAACTCAAGTAATGACTGGACACGCTGGGCCTCATATTTAAACCTTTTACACATACATCTAATAATAAAGCTGGATCCATACATTCAAAAACATCTGTGCCTTTAGTTTCATGACAATTCAGTCTTTAAACTTAGAGGTTTAGAGTTTGATTAACGCAATATGTTTGAGAGATGTCCTCATTAAAAAAAAACCCATTTTAAGTAATTACTGAATATAAAAAAAAAAATTAGCATTTTTACTGTTAGCCATTTTACTTTGCTGAGGAACACATTTCATTTTCTTATGTACATTGAAGATATTCAGAGAGTTCATACAGATGCAGGAAATCAACATATTTTGAATCACCAATTGTGTTTGTAGGCCAAAAAATATCCTAAAGCAAATAAAAAAAAGAGAGGGGGGGGGGGGGGGGGGGGGGGGGGGGGGTTTTTTCCTCCAGAAATAGGGCCCAAAAAAAACCACCCGGCAAACCC
>JBAMIG010000010.1:4641726-4655869 GCA_037177335.1 Kiunga ballochi | reverse complement strand
ATCTATCTATCTATCTATCTATCTATCTATCTATCTATCTATCTATCTATCTATCTATCTATCTATCTATCTAGAAACTATTTGAAGAACTTTGTTCAAAAAGGTACACCGTTTCTAACAAATTGGTTTTACATTTGTTCATCTATATTTATAAGGGAACTTGAGCAGATGGAGAAAGAGCAGAAACAAAAGAGACAAGAGGAGGAGGAGATAAAGAGAGCGAAAGAAGACTTAAAGAAGAGGACTAAAAAGGGAGGAAAGAAAGACATAAATGAAACCTATAAGAATGAAAACTCACTGGAGGGAAAGTCGGTCAGTATACAGCAATGTATTTACCTAATGTGAACAAAACGTCCATATAGAAAATACTAATAATTTGTTTTATTTATTTTTTAGGGAACATCAAGTGTTCAGAGGATGTCTGTCTGTAGCAATTCCAAAGACTTTCGTATGGATTTAAGTGAACAACTAACTTTATATGAAGGTATGAGCAAAAGTCAGCAAAGACTGACATTTTCAATTAATTATTTAACTTTCTTGAAGATGTAACTGACTTGTAGTTAAACATTAAAATAACTCACTGTAAATAATATGTTGACTTACATACATGATCCTCGTTTTATACAGTGCATCATGGCATAAAAGCTGATGATTCACAGAAGCCAGAAGAATTCAAAACATTAACTACTGAATCTCCTCAAATCACAGACAAACTAGAGAAAGAAAAGGTAAGTTTGTTGCAAGATAAATGTGACATTTTAAATGCATATTTTATTTTTCTGTTGAGATTATACTTTTATTATCATTGAGCCAGTGTCCCAGCATCAACCAAACTTACATTCCAGTCCAGCCAATCCCAGAGTACATGACATAGAGAACATAATTTTTTTTCCTAGGAAACATAGGATGAGGATCCCTTTTGCTCATCTTATATACACAATCCCTTTGCACAATTAAAGATTGATGCAAAATGCAATTGCCTTTTGAAATGTTTTAAGCAACTATGGTACTCCAGGTTTAAAAATGTAGTGTGGAGTTGGAAAGTAAATGCAGCATTGACATCCTGATTTTTAGGAGAGAGAAAATCCAAAAAGTAAAACTGTCCAAAATTTCAGAATTTTATCTTGATCTACGAGTAGAGACCGAGATAACATGACCTCGCATACAGTAACAACTGGCTTCTTTTAAAAGGGGTTTTAAGCTAACTGCAAACTACAAATTCTTTAAAAGTCATATCTTTTTCCCTTATTCACTCTTTTCCTCTTCTCTAGTGTATTGTGGATGAACTACAGATTAAGTTTATTGATTATGAGCAGAACCAGGTCCAGGTGGAGCATATCCTGCAGCACTGGGACCGAGCCGAGGGAGTATTGCGAGTTCCTTTTCCCAATAAAGAAATCTTTCTGGGGTCTGATGATGCCTCAGTGGATAAACAGGTGACTTTAATGACTAAAGAAAGACAGGAAATACTTTACTTAAGTTTTATTTCATGTCATAAACTGTACAATTTCATCTCAGGTTATAGTGTCACATGCATTCATTTGTGAAAGATGTTTATATTTTAAATGTAATATTAATGATTAGTAGGGACACAAAATAAGCCATTTATTCAACAGTCATCATCTTATGCACACAGTCCGCTGCGATGAAGAAGACTAAGAAAGGCAATAGCAAGACTTTTTCTCCATTGCCAAGTGAGACAACAATATCAATCGAAACTGTACACAAGACAGAAGATAAGGTGTCTCCACCAGGCATCATCCCCCACATTGTCTTGAATCTAACTGAAGAAGAAAGTAGCAGTTTTACAATGCTGCTTAGTGACAACCTCCTGCCTCCACTGGATGAGGTAAGGCTTACATTTGACAAATATTTTAAACTAAGTCAGCTTACAAATTGTGTTTTTTCTTGTTTTTTTTATTATTAGTGTAAGATAGTTTCCTAACCAATGTTGTCTGTTGTGTTTTCTGTAGGTGTTGGATGATTTGGGGTTGGGTCCTAGTGGCCCACCTATTCCTCCTCCCATCACCTTCTCTGTTGTTTGTTTTCCAACATTTAGATTGCAAGCTAGCACTCAACAGACTTGTTTCACCTTCCTTGTTCCTTCAGGTCTAGACAGGGATAAAGATAAGGAAAATAAAGGTTTAGAGGAAAACATGCAAGAATCATTTTCAATGGTAAAGGTAATTTTCCTCATCTCTTTTTTTACATGTAAGAATTGAGAACTAGATATAAAAGCAATTAGCTAGCTTGATTTAATGGGATATATATGTAATCAATTGGCTATGATTCACTATCATAAAAGGTGTTATGGTATAAATAACTGCAACTAATTGGAAAAGATAACAAAATAAAATGTATTAATTTTTCTTTTCTGAACTAAAAGGAACCAGTTATGATGACCTCTAAAAGTTACAGCAAAGGAAGGACTAAGGAGAGTACAGTGTCAAAAGACAAAGACAAAAAAGGCAAAGAAAAAAGCAAGACCCACACACCTTTAGATGCTTCCTCCACGTCTAATGTCACTGACCAAGACAACCACCAAGGAAACTTGGAAACAAAACGCAGCCAAAGGCAAGGAACAAACAAACAAACTACAATCAAACTTTGTAAATATCTTTCTTTTGGATGTATGACTAACTATTTTTGTCTGCTTGTAATTGTGTACAGCTTGACCACCTTTCGCTGGGTTGTACCAGCCAATGGTGAGGTGGTTCTAAAAATCTGGTTTTACTCAGAGTCAACTGGGAAGTTTGAACAAGTCTTCAACTTTGAGGTAGCAGGAACCAGGAAACCCTACCAGCTTGCCTGCAAAGGGTTTTGCACATATCCTTCCATCTGCAAAGACTACAAGTCAGTTTGCATGGTTGATATACAGTAATAATGTTGTATAATGTAATATAATTTCTAAAAAAAAAAAAAAAGAAAAAGAAATGGAGAGTATAAAGGTAAAGAAAATATACTTCTGTAATTTTAAAAAATCTTTTATTTAGTCAGTCTGTAAAACACTGGCCATTTATCCTGGGTGTACCCTACCTCTCGTCTGTTAGCTGGGACAGGCTCCATTACGACTAAGTGGCATAGAAAATGAATGAATGAATGAATTTAGTAAGTGATGCCTCCAGGTTATGTTACTGTGCAAGAATATGATGATGAGCTCATTGAAGTTTCCGAATATGTGTTGAGATCGATTTGCAATCATTCATCCATTCATTCATTTTCTGAACCTGCTTATACTAATGTTGTGGAGCTGGAGTCTATCACAGCAGTTACTAGGTGTGAAGGTAAATATGTGCCAAACTGCACAAAAAGAATTGTAGATTTGGAAAATATCCAACACAATGTGAGAATTTGCACAACAAAACTAGAACGTTTTTGTCAAAATACTCTGCTGTAAAAAAGCAAACAAACAAAAAAAAAACATGTATAATACACATAGAAAATTTCATACATCTAAGGATTGATTGAATCAAGACCCAAAATGCCAACCTAGAAAGCATGCTATGACAAATATCAAAATGGGTGTCAAAAAGTATTTGTTCCTTAGACAGTCTGAGAAAATTATGAAGGAATACAAGGAAAAAAGAATCCGAGCAGAGAAAAAAGCAGGCAGCGGTCCTATACAGGTAATATAAAGGAACACATTCAAAGTTCTGCAACCATCTGGCACTTGACAGAGGGTGTGACTCTAGACCTTAATCCTGATCGTAATGATGATAGAGAGAAACAAACTATTACAACAGGAACAATACACAAGCCAATCTAAAAGAAACAAAACCCAAATACTGACTAGAAAAAGACACAATAAACTTAGCATAAAATAACAGAAAAACTGCTAGCCAGAGTGCCGTCCAGATCAGACTCTATTAATTCATTTGTGGTGTAATGCAGGCATAGTTTTTAGTTATTTCTCGTCTTACTTTACATTACTGAAACTTTTACACCCTGACTCCTAATGTATTTTTGGTAGCTAGCTAGAATTTTCATACAAAGCTGTTTGAGCTTTATTAAACTTCACTTCATATTCTACAAGTTTTAATTAAAAATCTACAAGCTCATTTATTTTTGGCACATATTTACTTTCATACATGGTGAAAGACAGGGTTCATCCTGGACAGGTTGCCAGTACAGGGCCAACACTGCAAAGCAAGTCACCACTAATGCACTAACCTACTAACCAGCTGCCAGTAATGGAAATATTTAGGAACACTTTGGCTATACTGATAAGGTTTTGTCTTAGTGGAACAAATACTTACCTTAAAGCAAATTCAACTTTCTCCTTAGACCATACATTAATACCACCTGTGTTTCATATCTGTTTTCTCAGAATGCTTTTTGCACACAGTAAGAAGGTGCCACAAATGAAGGATGGAATTCAGAAAGCTTATGTGATCAAACCAGAATACTTTGAGTTTGGACCTTTACTTTGCAGCAAGACCAGAGACAGGTTGGGTGGAATAGTGAAAGTGGAGGGTTTCCATGTTTCCAGCTGGAAGTGTTGGTGTTTTTTAATGATTTTTTTTTGCGTTTAGGTACAAGGAAAGTAGGTATCCAGAGAACACAGAGAAGTTGGTGATTCATAACAACTCAGGTATGGAGGCAGAGGTCCAGTTTAGTTTCCAACATGACACCCAGGCTACCACATACCTGCTGGACCCCCCAGTGATGACCCTTAATCCTGACCAAAAACAGGTGTCTTTGCACCAACATGAGCTTTGCAAGTGGAATGAGATGTCTGTGTTTGTATTAATACCTGTAAACATTCTTCCACTCAACTAGGAGCTGACATTGTGGGCCTACCCAACAAAACAAGGACAAATCAAGGACTGTGTTATTTGCCACATCAAGGACAATCCTGAACCTGTGATTATTAACCTGTCATGCTGGGGTGTCCGTCCTGAGATGGAGCTGGAGAGCAGAAATCTGAATTTTGGCAAGGTTCTTTTGCACAGGTATACATAAAAAACACTCACAATTTAAAAACAGAAGTCATTTACAATGACTGTGTACAAAATAAATTTTACATTTTAGATTGTGTTTAAGGCAAATTTACACATATGATTAAATACCAGATTAAATTGTCCTACTAGTTATACTCTGTGTGGAGAGGCTATAACTATTTGATTACAATAATTTTATTTAATAAATGATACATTTCAAGATTCATGTTTTTTGTAAACCTTTTTGTCGTTCAGTCTTCCTTGTTTGATTCTGCTCCTTAGGAGGGACAGTCGTAGTATGACAATGCATAATACGACGGCTTTACCGGTATCTTGGAGACTACGGGGTGTGGAGGAACTGGGTGATGAGTTTGTGGTGCCAAACAATCAGGGCATCCTTCCACCACACTCCTCATTTCTTTTCAGCGTGGTCTTCAGGCCCATTAAACCCCTCCATGTAAAGAAAAGCTTACGCTTTGAGGTAAAGTACAACAATACATTTGCTTACTTTGAAATTAATAATTAACATAGATACCTTGCTTCAGTTTTTCAGAATCAGTCTGGATACAGACTGTTTTTTTATTTTTCTTTTTGGTTCAGGTTTCTGATGTTGGGAAGATTCTTGGAATTGTGCAAACTGAAATTATACATGTTGTTGCTGAAGCCTATGATATAGATCTGGAAATCACACCAGGTACAAGTTATTCCTCTAAATGTCTTCAGACTGCTGCTGGAACTGTGTGATGGTTTATGTGCAGCAACACTGCTTCTTCTTTGTAAACTAGAGTTCTATAAGAATGGAAAGGTAGTGAGGATGATATAGAAAAAACTCTCTTTTGTTTCTGTAATAGATGGCAATCTGAACTTTGGAGTCATTAAAGTCTTTGAAGAGGCCAAATTGTCTCTCAAACTGAAAAACAAAGGAAAATACGATTTGGCCTTCAAGTAAGTTTGAACCATTTGCTTTTTACTAATATTTTTCCACTTTTTGTAAATTAAATTAAACAAATGGACTGTCCTTTATGTTTGTCTGTTCTTTTCTTAAGGTTTACATTCAAACAGACTGAACCAGCTCTGCCAAACCTAGACTCTATTTTTATGGTGTCACCGCAGAGTGGAGCTCTGTTACCCCATGACAAGCCCACAGTAGTGTTAATCAACTGCCGAACTGACAAGGAAGTCACTATTAAAGAGCAGCCTATCCTTCTTTGCCAGGTTTGAGCCATACAATGATCTGACAGGAGTTATTAAACTTGTTAGCTGTTTTTGTACCATAGCCTTTTTTTTTTTACTTTGCTTCCTCACTACCATATTTTTGTTAAAGAAAAGCGGCCTTCAATTGCACTTAAACAAATAAGAAAAACTGAACCCTCACTTGGTCTTATTAGAAAACTGACTGCAGGTGATTTGACTGACAGGTTTGTTTAAATAAAAAAACAGAGCAAAATGGACAAAATCATTAAGTCTACAACCAAAAACTTGCAGACATGATGAAATCTACCCTTCAGATGCTTGGCATAGCAGATGCCGTGCATACAGCCAAAAGCGTCTCAGTACCTATTGGATTGCTATTACATACTAAATTAATAGAAATACTGAAATATGTTTAACTGTTTTTTTTACATTTATTTGAGGAGTGGATTTATCCAAAATGGAAAAATATTTGATAAATCCTTTAATAATAACCTGCATGTTTTAAATGAAGATGCTTATAAAATGAGACTAACATTAATACTGTCTACAGGTGATCGAACCCAACATTGGAAAAGATGGGGAAGCCATAGGCACTTTAAACATCAAGGTTTCAGTTCAGTCTCTCTTCTCCAGGTTACTATTATCTTTGAGATTATATTCATTTGTAGTACAGAAACAGGATTACATCCTTTGTGTAAATGTATGGTTTTCCTATCCAAATGTGATAAATCTATATGTGGTACTATTTAGATACAAGATAACTCCTGCATGTGACATCCATTTTGGTCCTCTGGTTTATGGCTGCAAGAAAAGCCAGAGCTTCAGCATTGAAAACACAGGATTCTTTGAGTTCTGTTTTGACATCAGTTGCATGAACACAGATCATGGGATCCCAGTGAGACCAGGGTAAGAGAGCAAAGCACACTCATAAATGTCCTGGTTGCTTGTAGAAGAAATCTAAAATGCAGGGTATAGAATAATACATTTCAAAACTATTGTTATGTGGTTCTGATAGCATTTAGACGCTTTGATGCTCTGATTTTTTTTTTACAATGCAATGTGAGAATCAAAAGCTTTAAGTGAAAAACCACAGAGAAAAGCTGACTCACCGACAAGTATGGAATATGAACTCATTATATTGTCATAAAGATTTTGTAACTGCATTTGTTATCCTGTAAAATAAATCTGGACCAAAAATGTTTTTAAAAGTGTAGAACAGGATTTTCATAATTGCAAAAACTATTTGTATTTGTAGATAAAAACATTTGTTTTTTTTATAAACATTCTTTATTAGAACCTTAGTTACAATGACAAACAGTTTGAGTAGTCCAATCAGCGCTATAAAATCATCTGAAATGTAAAAATCCTTTTTATGCTTTTTTGAAACCTGAGCTGTTGAATTTAGTGAACTAGTATCTTCAGATGGGCGTCTTTCCATCTGCCTTTAAAACAGTGGTGGTTCTGAGAGTAGGCGGAGTAGTCTAGATATTATAGTCTAGAACAGTAGTCTAGATCCAAACATTATAGATAACTACCGACCTGTGTCTAACTTGCCTTTTTTAAGCAAAATAATAGAAAAAGTATTTCTGATGACCACAGACAAATTCACTATGTTAACAATCTTTTCATAGATTATATCATAGTAAAAGGATTGAACTTTTACTTCTCAGGGTTATGTTTCTAAGTAGTGATAAATATTTTTCATAGAAGACCCTTAACCAGATCCACTTTGCACTTTCAACATCAGCTACTTAGATATGATATAATTGTGTTAACTGCACATTTGTGTTATTGTAATCTGGTTCTAGGGGTCAATGTAAGACAACACCCAGGGAAAATGTTTCTGGAAAACCCTCTTTAAATAGTCACAGAGCCAGACGAGCGACCTCACAGAGGGAGTCCAGTATTCAGCGGGTGAGCAAATGCTGGTGCACCAGACGTCCATTAAAGCCTTTAACTTCTCTTGTTTCAGAACATTAAAATGGCTTATTTTTTCTTATTAAGTAGAGTCACATGAAGTGTCCCCTTTGTTAATGGCATGAAGGATTTTTTTTATCAGGTTACAAAATAGCATTTAGTACATCAATAACTATACGTAGTTCTCATCTATCATATCAATGTCAGCTATATGATTGAAAGTTAGTCAAACTAGTAATGTTCACTGAATAATGCAAGATGGCTTTTTTCAAAGACAAGATTGTAATGATGCATTAACACAAATGTCTTCTAACAGTTCTCGTGTTTTTTTATTTTATCACTGAATGCGCCATCTGCATAGTTTCAGAAAGCAATACACAATAAAAATTATCATTCTGAAAAACCAGACACAAAATAGGTCTTTTATATGACGAGTCTTTGAAGCTCCTAAAGAGGGTTCTTTGGATAAGCTAATATAATTTTTGTCTACTGACAATGAGAACTGACTTGCTGCCTGAAAGTCACATTTCATATGTTACCTGCTGTGCAGCACAGAGCTCATTCAGACCACTCTTCCTCTTCTAAAGATGATCCCTGATCAATGCCCTGATAATCCTAAAAGCAGCAACCTTTCAACAGCTTATCTAGAGAAACTAAACAAGTTTAGAATGGTACTAGAGCTCTGCAGATAAATTACTCCTGTTTGTTTTTCCTGATAAAGATGAGGCTATCAGAAGTGGCATGAAGGAGAGTATGCGAGCATGCATTCATATGTGTCTTTAAATGTATGTAGGGTCAACCTCATTCTAACCAAAGTAACCAAAGTGCCTTATTTCATATCTGCAAGCACAATAATGCTTGTAGTAGTAAGGAGGTGGATTAATAACCTGTTACGGTATATTTAGTAACAGATGTAATAAATAATTTACAATTAATAAACAATTGATTATTGAGTCGGGACATGTAGGCAGTTCATTTAGATTAAAAATTTTGAATTAGCAAGAGCCCTAAAAAGAACACAAAGCATCTTAAATGGTCACTCCTTTTAGGAGTTTTTATAAGCAGGTCAAAGTTAAATATTTCCTGGTTTTCCTAACACATCCCTGTCCTGCTGGTTCACTTGTCATGTCCAGAATCGCCTCACCCTTGGTGTGTTCTCAGTGTTTCCCTGCACTGGAAGCTTGCAGCCAGGCTCTCAACAGCTGGTGACTGTGGACTGCATTGCTGAGCAGCTTGGCATCTGGAATCAGAGTTTGCTTATTGACCTCAGTGGATGCAACCCATCAGATCACCCTGATGGCATCCCATACAGATTGCTGGCTGAGGTTTGCAAGCCAGGTGAGATTAGCATTAGTTAAAATTGACCAGTAAACCTGACCATGTTGAGACTTTAATGCAGGGATGGGTAACTGCATTCCTCAAGGGCCGCTGTCCTGCAAGTGTGGCTTTCTCTGCTGCAACACACCTGGAACTCTTCAGCTATAATTAGCAAACTTGTGCAGAGCTTAACATTAAACTCTGCACAAATTTGCTAATTATCTGTTGATTTGAGTCAGGTGTGTTGCAACAGTGAAATTTCCTATCACTTTCAGGAGTGCAGCCCTCGAGGACCACAGTTTCCCATCCCTGACTTAATGGCTGAGTGTTGTACATTTTAGAGACAGATTTCTTTTAAATTTGATTAAAACACAGGCCTAAAATAAGTTTGGGAAGGGTCATTATGGTGAACACATAGTGTTCTTATATTTTTTTTAAATGTATACTCTGAGCATAAAATTACATAGGAACCTAATTTTGGGATGTTATCATCCAATGTTTATTATATCATAAAGAGGTAATTGGATACATTTATTAATCCATTGCACAGGGCTAAGAATTGACTCTGACTTATTTACAAGTTTTAGAGTAACTTGTCATCAGGTCTGGACTGCAGGATTGGTGACAGAACAAAGGAAGTCTTAAACTGTTTCAATTGTGGTACAAAATTATTGATGAAAAAGAAATGCTAAAATCAAATGTTTTTCAATCTCTTCAAGGGAATTGTTTTCCATTGCTATTGCTTACCTCTGGTTTCCTTTTATATTTCTTAGGCATAGTATTAGACATGACCTCCATCTTTGAGGAGCACTATCTATGTCACAACAGCAACCAACTTTCCTCTGAGCAATTTCATCATGCTAAGAGCATTTATGTCCTTGATGAGAACAAATTTCTTTTCAACAAAGTCCTGGTTGGGCAAACTGCTAAGGCCCGCTTCAGACTCACCAACAAGAACAAGGTTCCATGTGTGCTAAACCTGGCCATTAAATATCTTGGGGCCAAGGTGAGGCAATTAAAGCTATAAGACATAATGCATTAATGTATTAGACAATGTGACAATTAAAGTATTTTATTTTTTACAGACATCTCGAAATGTGGAAGTGTTTGACTTGCATGCAACAACACTAAGCATATCCAGTCAGTCCCATACTTTTGCCATAGTTACCTTCACACCTCAGATGATGCAGCAGTATAGTGCTGTCTTTGAGGCTACAATGGAAGGATCTGACAGGTAAATAAATTAATGGCAGTGTATTTATTTACTTTTCCAATTACTTTGGCTTCTAATACATTTTACATGTGATTCAGAACTTGTTTTGCATAGTTGTAAAGTGGATGCTTTTTCTGCTGTATCCAGAATAACACCAACATTTAGGAACAAAGTGCTGGAGTTTGACATAATAGGAGAAGGCACTTTGCCCAGCGTGTGTGTTGTGTCTCCGGCTCTGAGAAGTGGAGGAAGCCCAATGCTGACGTTTAGACGGGTTTTGGTTGGACGGCGATACATTTTGCCACTGGTGTTGCTAAATAATGGGAATGTTTCAGCTCAGGTGAGAGAGGACTAGTCATTTTTCACTAGAAGGAGAAGAGTACAAACACTTACACACCATTTACAGAGTGAATATAAAGACCTGCAGTTGACCAATTAAGAACTAAATTTGTGAATAAAGCCTTTTCTTGCAACATCCTGCAGGTCCAGATTGACATGGTGGATAAACATGGAGTCTTTACAATCAAAGGTGCTCCTGGAAACACCTGCAGCTCCATCCACTCCACACAACTTAAAGACCCTGCTGTCCTAGGTAATTCTTACAGCTGAATAATTGTCCATACAGTCAAATGAAGTCCCTTTATGAAGTCCTAATCAATTATAAATTATATGTAAAACTCTTAAATTTGTGAAATGATACATTATTAGTTCACTTTTGCATTCTTCTGTTTAAATCAATACATTGATTCAGTTAATTTATATATTCATTATTGGGGGATTTTTTTCATGTGTCCACTGTAGAGTCTTAACCAGTGTACTTTTAAAACTAATTTTGAATCACTGTCCTATGGACATTGCAGATATTTTTAACCTACATTTTAGGTTAAATACATTTTTTCTTTTTTAAGTCTGTCAGTCGGTACAGAAAAGACTAAAACACATCTACATAAAGACTACAAGAAGTCAAAATGCTGTAATCCCATGATATTTTATGATACAACTTACCAAAAAAATTAACTTTTAATGAGAAGAGGTAAGTGAATGTAAACAAAAGTATTTACTGAGGAAACCATAGCTGAGATGGTGGAGTTAAGAATTCAACCCGAGACACTACAGACATCCAGACGAATGTGAAGATCCATCCATCCATTATCTACCGCTATGTCACGGGGGGGCTGGAGCCTATCCCAGCAGTCAACAGGCGATAGGCGGGGTACACCCTGGACAGGATGCCAGTCCATCGCAGCAAATGTGAAGATACATAGGTTATATGAAAAACTATCTGAATGCCAAAAATAACAAAAATACACTTTAAATAATTCACTTTTTCTGATTGTTGTGTTGAATCCTAAGATGTACTGGTAAAATGAGAGAAAAAGGTGAGATGGATTAAGTAAGAAAGTCTAACAACAGCTTAATTATTAAATAATAATGGATAACATAGGAAGAAACTACAAACAGGGATACAGAGTAAGCTAAGTCGCTTTAGTTTGCTTGCCTCTAGGGTACTTTTACAGAATATTACTTAAATATTTAAATTTACAGCAATTTCTTAAACAGTTTCACGGTCTAACTCAAAAATAAGTGTTTACCTTTAAATAACAAAATGTGGCTATATAAAGATTAATTTGTCATTTGGCATATTGCTTTGAAAATGTAACACACATGTTTTTATTGCATATTATAAACATTTATGACATCTAATGTTTCTGTTACTTTCACTTTCTTCCTCTGCAGAGCATCAGTTGGTGCACAGAGCCACTGTTGAACTAAACGTTAATGAACAAAAGCGATTTGAGGTTATCTTCTGCTCTGACAAACCTCTGAAAGTTAAGGCAAAAATTTCAGTGCAAGTGAAAGACAACCAGTACAGTAATGCCACCATTCAAGTGACAGGAGAGGCTTACCAGGAAATCATCACTCTTGATAACATCAGCAGGTCATTGCAGGAGGTGGATAAAGGAGATGAAAGAGAAGGTAATGAAGAAAGGAGCGCAATAAGTATGTGTAGAGTATTAAGTAAAGTACATAAAAAGTGAATTATTAATGATTACTGGTTGCTCCATAATGTGAGATATACTGTATATTTAATAGCTTGGTTAATTAAAGACTAGTTCTCTGAGAGTATGTAAAATACTTTTTCTCTGTTATAGGTAACTATGAGGTCCTGCATTTTGGTGACTGCCATGTTGACTGCCCTTACCAAGAGAGTTTCACCATGACCAACCACAGTAACAACCAGGTGGTGAGGTTTGAGTGGCCTCCCAGTGGACCCCATGTTGTCTTTTCACCCCAGGTGAAACACTGAAGGGAGAAATGGGTGTGAAAATTTCATGTGATTAGATTAAGAAATAAAAACAATGTTTTTTTATGAACTCTGCATTATTGAAAGCTGCTACCTTTACCCATTGAATTAAATAAGCCATTATCCAAATACTATATATACTGTAGTTGTGTACTACTTAGTTTAACATCTATGTAGGTTTTTTAATCTTTTGTGAGTTTTCTTTTCTAATTTGTCTCTCGATATATAATTTTCTTGTTTTTTATAGTTATTTTAACTTTTAGTGTTTGTTATGTGTCTTTTAACATACAGCTATTTAATATTTCTGTGTCAGTTATTTCTCACAAAAGTTCTTTAAAATTCCCTGCATTACACCAACCAGGCATTTCAAATAACTTATTATCACTTTCATTCTACGTACTTGCTTGTCCCTGATATAAATCTTACATATGAAACCAAAATACTTGTCACAATATAACAACAATATGGAAATACACACTTGTGTCTCTGTTTTCCAAGGACAAGGCTTTTGGTAATATGTGATTGTGAGAATTGCTTTTTTTTCTGCAGGTGGGGCATCTTCATGCTGGTTGTTCTAAGGAAGTGACTGTCACCTTTAAGTCCACTCTACCAGTGATTCTGTCAAGCCAGTCGATGAAATGTAAAATTTGTCAGGTGGAGTTCCAGCAGCCAATAGATCAGGTTGCTGACTGGGACGACCGACGGAGAACAGTGCAGTGGCAGAGTCTTTCGAAGCATGTGGATGAAGAAGCGTCTCAGCAGCTTTTAACCAATAAGGTATATGATTACACAGTCTGCATTTTATAGCAAAGTTGGTAATGCATTAATGAGTACATTCTTAGCCATTTACTCATATGTACATTTGATGCAGGTGATAGAGGCAGATCCTGAGCCCAGCTGCTCTGTGGTAGATGGCTCTGTGTGGGAGTTGGATTTGCGAGTCAATGCTGTTTGTGACTATGTAAAATTCAGCTGTAGCACAAACACCATTCACTTCAAAGATACTATGCTTTTCCAAACCAGGATCATTCAGTAAGTCAGGCTGTCTGCAAGAGTGTTGATTAATTGTAAAATGCAATATACAACAGTAATTCAGAGTTTACAAATAATCCAATAACTTAAAAAACACTCATTTAAGGTTTTTCTCCAAAAAGCATATTATATGATCTCTTAGTGTGTTTCATTATATACAGGACTGTCTCAGAAAATTAGAATACTGTGAAAAAGTTCTTTATTTCCTGTAATGCAATTAAAAAA